>JANAVB010008114.1:5000-61908 GCA_029216955.1 Iris pallida
TAGGGATGCATTATTTGTAATTGCTTCTGCATTTGGAAATCCATTGAAGATCGACAAGGCTACGGCGGATTTGTCACGTCCGAGTATGGCACGTATATTCATGGAGATAGATGCTTCTAAACCACTACAACACCGTCTTCGTATCAACCTGCCTAGTGGGGGGTTTTGGCAATTAATAGAGTATGAAACAACCCCATTATATTGTTCCCACTGCCGCCATCAGGGTCATTCAATAAGTTATTGCAAACTCAAACACAATAACCGAGGAAAAGCCCCCATGCATCAAGAGGCCGCAGCCACTACTAGTCGTCAACCAGAACCTGTTATTACTCATATTTTGCAAAGAGAAGATGCGGCACACTCACCCACGCGTGTCAACTCGGAGCAGGCCCCTACCCAATCCCAGGCCTTGAGCACTCATTCCAATGACAAAACCCTCCCTATCGATGTGACACACTCTCCAGATGACGAGACAACAGCCACTCAAAAGGATGATGGAGTTGAGGCAGCAGCTCTTGAACCGGACATTACCCAGGATCCACTGCAAGAAATCGAAGGGCATGAAGAAGGCAAAATTCCTCAGGAAGAGTCCGACGATGCTCCTGAAGCCGGCAAAGACGAAGGACATGAAGACGGCGAGCAAGAAGCTACAGTCGAGGCTCCTGAAGACGAGATCAGGAGTGACGAAGAAGGCGTTATCCGCAGTTGGGCCGATGCAGTGGAGGAGGACGAAGGTGGTACAGTTGCCGCTAAATCCAAGAAAAAAAAGAAGTTCCGCCTACGGACAGGGTTTTACGCTCCATCACTGCAGCCACTAAATCGGGTACCCACCGTCTCTCCATTAATGTTTAACATCATTTGTTGGAACATTCGTGGGGTGGCAAGCAAAATGGCTCTTAAGAGGTTACGAAATCTTTGTCGGGTGCACAAAGTTCATATGCTGGCTATTCTAGAGCCTAAAGTGGACAGTAGTAAATTGTTACATTATCAACTTAAGCTTGGTTTTGACAATGGGATCTCAAATGACAAGGGCAACATCTGGATATTCGCCAAGACGGGTAGCACTATCTCAGTTTTAGACTCCTTTGATCAAGTCGTCACTGTAGCTTTCCATAATGAATTTCTTCCTACGACAGTTATGTTCACTTTTGTGCATGGTCATAACAAGAAGGAGGGTCGTAGGGACTTGTGGGAGAGGCTTTTAAGTTTGCAGTCCACTCACAACTTGCCATGGGCGGTAGGGGGGATTTCAATGCTATTGCTAATGTGGACGAAAAGGTTGGGGGTAGGCCTCCTTACCCGATCTCTATACAGGACTTTCTTAATTTCCAAATAGCAGCAGGCTTAACTGAACTATCCTTCACTGGAAGTCGATTCACCTGGATTAAATCCAAATCGGCTGACCGTAGGGGATCGAGATTGGATAGGATGTTGGTGACTCCAGAGTGGCTTCATATTGCACCATTGTCGAAGGTGGAACATTTGAATAGGGCAGAATCTGACCACGCACCATTACTAGTCAAGCTACAAGCTAAGAATAAAGGAGGGAAAAGGCCATTTCGTTTTCTTGATTTCTGGGCTAAACAGGAGGGTTTTAAGGAGATTGTGGAGGAGACATGGCATTCCATCTCTCATCGGAATGGCTTGATTAGGGTTAGCCTGAGGTTGGCAGCTTGTCGAAAGGCTCTATCTCATTGGAGTCATAGTCACTTTGGTGATATTTTCCAGGAAGTCAAGGTAGCGGAGGATCAGGCCCTTGTAACGGAGCTTGCTTATGAAGCGGATAGATCAGTGGCTAACAGGATTGCTGTGGATAAATCTGTTGCCATGTTAAAACAAAAGCATTCATATGTTGACTCGTTTTGGAGACAAAAGGCGCGTCTTCGGTGGGATATGGAGGGCGATCGGAACACTAAATATTTCCATGAATATGTTAATAGTAAACAAAGGAAATTACATATTCATCATATTCTGGATGAGGAAGGGGTTAGCAAATCTGAGTTGAAGGACATTCAGTCCTTGGCAAACTCCTACTATGAAGAACAGTATAAGAGTGTGCATACTGAGGAGGATAACAACCTTATGGAGGTTATTCCTCAGATTTTGACAGCGGCGGATAATGATATTTTGACTGCCAAGCCAACAAAGGAGGAAATTCTTCATACTATTCAGAGTTTCGAAGTCAACAGTGCAGGAAGGCCAGATGGGTTCACAGCTACATTCTTTCTTTCCTGTTGGCATATCATTGCGGATGACGTGGCAGAGGCGATATCACTATTTATGGACGGATTTGAATTGCCTAGGACACTCACGAGTACATCATTGGTACTTATCCCTAAGCATACTAATCCAAGGTACATGTCTGACTTCCGTCCTATTAGCTTATGCACTGTCTTCAATAAAATTATTTCCAAGCTACTTGCTCTTAGACTAGCGACTATATTGCCTAGCCTCATTTCCTCCGAGCAAAGTGGTTTCGTTAGGGGAAGAGAGATTGTCGATAACATTCTCTTAGCCCAAGAGATGTTGAGCTTAATGAACAATAATAATAGAGGAGGAAATATTGCCATTAAGTTGGACATGACCAAAGCCTATGATAGGCTAGATTGGTCCTTCCTAATGCAAGTGATGCGTAGAGTTGGATTCAATGAACTATGGATTAGTATGGTGTTTCGATTAATCAACAATGTATGGTACTCTACTATCATTAATGGTGTCTCATCTGGCTACTTCAAAGCTTTTAGAGGAGTTCGTCAAGGGGATCCACTGTCTCCAGCCTTATTCATTATTGCAGCTGAAGTTCTGTCGAGGAATTTAAATAAAATGGTGGAGAAGGCATCATACAATCATTACTATGTTCCAAGTGGTTGCCCGGCTATTACTCATTTAGCATTTGCAGATGACGTATTACTATTTTCAGCGGGTGATGTTAGAATGGTGCAGACGATTCATGGGATTTTACAAAGGTATGAGAAAGCCTCGGGTCAGAGTATTAATGCTGCTAAATCTTCCATATACACTGCACCAACATTTGATAGAATGAAGGAACTTCAAGACATTACCGGCTTTGCAATCCAGCATCCACCTTTCACTTATCTCGGTTGCCCAATGGCTGTGGGTATGAGCAGTACTATACTATATGAAGAGTTGCTGACAAAGATTCGGAGAAGACTTGAAGGCTGGCAACAGAAAATTTTACCGTATGGGGGTAAGTTAACTCTCATCAAATCGGTATTGTTATCCATACCCATGTATACGATCGCTGCTTGTAATTCTCCGAAGTCAGTCCTTAACAAACTTGAGGACATGTTCGTTCGTTTCTTTTGGGGTTCATCGGAGGGTGCTCAAAAATACATCTGGTCGAGTTGGGTTTCTGTGGCGAGACCTATTGAGGAGGCTGGCCTAGGGATTAGAAGCATTAGAGAGACCATGGACGCATTTACGTGCAAGTTATGATGGAAGTTGAAAACGCAAGATGGTTTTTGGCAGAGGTTCCTCAAGGCTAGATACTGCAAATTTCAAAACCTTGATCTAGTTGGAGCTCTGCAGAAGTGTTCTTCTGTTTGGAAAAGACTATTACAAGGCCGGGATATGGCAAATCAACATATGACCCAGCTGGACAATGGAGAATGGATTTGGAACGCTACTGCTAGCGGCAAATTCACTGTTTCGAATGCTTGGCGTACTATTCGAGCCCCTTCTCCGATTAATCCAAACTTCAAACATATTTGGAACACTTGTAACCTTACAAGTGGTCCATTTTATTGTGGAGATTGATGCACAATAAACTCCCAACGGATGACATTGTTCAAAAGTTCGGGCATCGACTAGCTTCTAAATGTCACTGCTGTGATAATTCTTCAGTCGAGACAGTGGAACATATATTCAGAGAAGGTGTGTTGGTCGGCAAACTGTGGCAAGCTTTACAAGTTGATCTCAATGTCCCTGCGCTGCAGTTGACATTAGTTGGTATGTTTGACAGATGGTGGAGGACTCCTAATCTTTATCTCAAGGAGATTGCTGTGGCAGCAGTATGCTGGGTCACATGGAAGAAAAGAAATAAATGGAGATATGAAGAATATCAATATTCGGCTGATCAGTTATTGTATGAGACCAGAAGACAGATCGGGAAAGCACTGAGTAGATGTACGCACAAGCCAAAGATTTTGAGTTCTTGGACTGTTATAGGCATTGGCTAGATGCTTTGTATTTCTTTTCCTGATCTTTAATTCAATAAAATCAGCTGGTTGATCAAAAAAAAATAATATATATATATATATATATATATATATATATATATATATATATATATATATATATATATATATATATAGTTGTTGTATATTTATATATGTATCTCAAATTCTACTTTGTACAAAATATTATTGTGCATGAATTCACAAGCCATTTTTATTATTTAAATTATGACTTGTATATTTTAGCACTTTAAAAATATATTTATTTATGTATATAAATTACTGCTTTTTATTGATTATGACCAATTGATGTCCAACCCTAGAATAGGTTTTTGGGCCCAATTGTGTCTAATACATTCAGGGACTGTACAAGTCATATTGGACTTGATTCATGGCTCTGGGTCCTGTATCTGGACTTCGGTTCAATGTTGAATACATGGATAAAATAGTAAATAATTAATTAATTATTTTCCAGAAACTGTTGTTTGCTGTTTTTGAATTTATATATATATTTTAGTTGCTGTAAAAATCTGAGAAAATTTGTATTTAAATACTATGTTAATTTAGATAATTTACTATAATTTTTCCAGCATTAAATAAATATATTTTGTATTTTATAAAAATAGAAAAATAGAACTCATTTTCAGTATATTTATGTTTGCTGATTTTTAATAATTATTTAGGAGGGTTTATAAATTCCAGAAAAATTAGTATAAATTTCTATAATTAACAAGAAAAATAGAACTCATTTTCAAAAAAATTTAGGAAAACAGAACTCATTTTCAGAAAAATTATGTAAAGTTGAGCATTTTGTCTATCTCAAAAATTGTTGGAACATAGTGTACAGTATGATTTATTTATTGAATAATTACGACTTTCAATGATTTGTGTTCTTTTAAGTTAAAGTCATATTGGACCTCACCCCACACTAGTGTAAAGGCCCTAGAAAGATAGTTAGAGTATTGTGTCACCCCACATTGGTCTCCTATGCTAAAGTCACCATTTGGCTAGGTGTCCAGTCAGAAAGTCGTGTTGCACCACTAGTATTTTAGTGTTTAACTTAGTGTAAAAACTAAGTTTATGTATTTATTTCTACAATGACGAGTCACCAGGCATCTATAGCATTTTTATCGCTGCTTTGCTTTGCCAAAGGCAAGTACTTCTATAAACTTTACATACTGTTACATCAATGAACTGCGAATCCAACCATATTAAATACTGATCCTTGGGATAGCAAGTTAAATCTTCACATGTTGTATTTACTTTCAGTCACTACCATGCTTAGAACAGTCTTTATATATCTCTCACATGATTAGAATCTGGGTTATGGGGAAACTGATAGTAGAGTACGTGATCATGCCCCCTTCTCCGTACGTACGTACCGAGCAAGGTTGACATTTTATGTATACCTTGTCGTAGGCACACCAGCTGTATTTGTACGTATATACATCTATCGCTTGTTTACTTGTACGGAAGTACATTTTATATACTTGTGCTATAGTATATTTTAAACCTATCGACGATCACGTACCTGCTACAGTTTTAAATATTACATATACATCTGTCTCTATGACATATGTATCCTTGCCATGATAGATTATGATGTGCCATGATTCCAGTTTATTACATTCCTATTCATTTTATGTTTCGTATATTTAGTTTGCTAGAATTAGTATTTGCTCCCGTCCTGACAGGATAACGTTGTAGGTATACTTACTGAGGAGGAGTTGCTCTGTGATTCATATTATGGAGTTACTGTCGAGGACTAGGCTTTATCTTACGAGGATGTACCTGCGGGGAAACTCGTCTAGTTGTCTATTTATATTTTAGACTTTTGAGAGTAGTCATGTATTAGACTATGTATTTTGTGACTGGACCTGTATCCAGCTTTACATTTCGGACTTGTACTTGGACTTACTATTATATGAGATGACTTTTGTGTTTGGAGCATTTATGACTCCTTATCACTTATAGAACTGTTAGCACAATTTAGTTTTATCTTGTTATCTTTAGAACAGCTTACTACGCTTTATCTCAAGCGTAGGCTGGACATGACTCGGTCCGGCCCAACAATTTGGATAGCGGATCTTGACATGTTTTTAGTGGTGGCCCATGCAGGTCTTGACTAAATTGTTTGGTTACGTTATTGTATCAAGCTTGCCTGCAATTAGGAACTTAAGGTAATTAGACAACACTAGGAATGACGCTTAGAACATCTAGAGGATTACTAGGATTGCAACATAGGAAATGCATCACATGCTTTCTATTACAATTAGATTTTCTTGTTTATGATTGTTTACTTTAAAGAGTCCTTATAAGTCCTTTTTATTTTATTTAGATGGTGCTCACCCGCTCATCCCAGTAGGTCACATCTGAGAATGGCACACTCCCTATCCAGTCAGCTGACCAGTTGACCGATACACCTCCACCTACCATATTTCCCCACTCCACAAATCCACAAACCCAAATGCCTCCACCACCTTCCACATCACAGTCCCAGTAGGACCCGATACTCCCACCACCACCTATCACTATACCTACCCAGGCTTTCGTCACACTCGGCGGGAACCAACGGCTCACTCTGATCCAGAGGTTCCTAACGATCCATCAGGAGTAGACAACCCTACTCCGCCAGAGCATGGAGCGTTCTGAGGAACGTACCGTGGACCCACCACCTGTAGAGCCACGGCAGAGAGCAGGGACAATCAAGGACTTCATGGGTCTGAACCCCAAGGAGTTCTTAGGGACTGAGGGCATTGTAGTAGCAGATGACTGGCTAGACTCAGTAGAGAGGAAGCTCCTTGGAGCTAGGTTGCCGAATGACCTCCAGGTCGAGGCAGCGGGATTTCTGCTGATAGACTTGGCAGGAGTTTGGTTCCGAAATGAGCCGCTATTCGCGAGAGGGAGGGCCACTTGGGATCAGTTCAAGACCCATTTCAAGAAGAAATTCTTCTCGACCACCGCTAGGGTAGCCATGGGGCTACGATTCCAGAACATCTAGCAGGAGAACCGTTCTGTTGACGAATATGCAGCAGAGTTTAGTCGCCTGAGCCGTTTCGCTCCTAGTCTAGTTACAGACCCTGAGAAGATGATGCGTAGGTTTTGCTATGGTCTAGTTCCAGATATTGGCATTCTTATAGTGGCAAACGGTACGACTGACTACTACCAGAGCCTAGAGTTAGCCCGGAGCATAGAGGAGCGTCTTTTGTCTTGCAAGAGGCCGGCTTCTGTACACCTTGAGGGACCGTCCAAGCGTCAGGCTTTCCAGCAGAGAGCACCGACGCCGTACCAGCAGACTTACCGTCCCCCTACACTACATCACCCGACCCCGCCAGTTAGAGCCCCGGGACCCCGGCAGCAGCAGAAGGGAGCTATGTGTTCTTTTTGTGGAAGACCAGGACATGATTACTCCGTCTGCAGAAAGAGGTTGAAGCAGTACTTAGTTTGTGGGTCTGCCACCCATCAGCTTCGGGACTGCCCAGTAGCCATGGTATCTAGAGGGCCGCTTCCGACTTAGCAGCAGAGGTTTGGGCAACATCTGCAGCAGCAGAAGGGACCACAGGGGAAGGCTTATAGCCTAGCTCTTGAGCCAGAGCCGGAGCAGGTTTCGGAGCCAGATTATTTGGCTGACGTCATCACAGGTCATGTTTATTTGTATACTTTTCTAGCTCTATGCTTGTTGATTCCGGTGCATCTTATAGCTTCCTGTCATTAGAGTTTATGCATAAACACCACTTAGTAGCTACACCTACCAAGGATATTAGTAGAGTAATAACGGGAGGCAGACCAGTGCCCATTAGAGCTATTTATAGATGCTCTATTACTATAGTCGGAAGAGAGTTTAGGGAACGATTCTTTGTGATGCCACTCCCCGGATATGATATCATATTGGGGATGGACTGGCTTAGCTATGCCCATGCAGCTATAGACTGTCATGAGGGTAGTATTCTGTTCAGTCCTCCAGGCACGGTACCATTCAGTGTCAGGAGGACAGGGCCAGAGATCAGCCTAGAGCCGAACTGTTGTACGACAGTTGGGAAGATAGCACCGCCACACCCTATCATTAGGGAGTTTATGGATGTATTCCCAGAGGATCTTCCAGGACTTCCGCCTGACAGAGATGTGGAGTTCACTATAGATTTAGTACCGGGTTCATCACCAGTATCCCGGGCTTGCTATAGAGTGAACCCCAAGGAGGCCGTAGAAATAAAGGAGCAGATTGATGACCTGTTGAAAAAGGGTTTCATTCGATCTAGTGCTTCTCCATGGGGAGCGCCAGTGCTCTTTGTGCCTAAGAAGGATGGTACAGTTTGGTTGTGTATTAACTATCGGGCATTGAATACCATCACCATTAAGAACAAATATCCTCTGCCCAGGATAGATGATTTGTTCGACCAGTTGAGTGGGGCGAAGGTGTTTTCCAGGATAGATTTAAGATCCGGGTACCACCAGGTGAAGGTCAGGACAGCAGACATCCAGAAGACGGCGTTCAACATGAAGTATGGGCAGTACGAGTTTCTGGTGATGCCATTTGGTCTCACAAATGCGCCAGCTGTCTTTATGAATTTGATGAATAAGATATTTCACCAGTATCTGGATAATTTCGTCATAGTATTTATCGACGACATCCTGATATACTCGAAGATGCCGGAGGAACACGCAGAGCACTTGCGGATAGTTTTGGGGATTCTGAGGCAGGAGAGGTTGTTTGCCAAATTGTCAAAGTGTTAGTTCTTTTTAGACTGAGTGGAGTTTCTCGGTTATATAGTTACTGGAGAGGGGATCTCGGTGGATCCCAGGAAGATTGCTGCCGTTGAGACATGGAAGGCTCCGACGTCAGTTTCAGAGATCAGGAGCTTTCTGGGTTTAGTCGGCTATTATAGAAAGTTCGTCCAGGACTTTGCTAGGATAGCTGAACCCATGACGAAGCTGACGCGGAAGGACGCAGAGTACATCTGGTCAGAGGACTGCTAGGCAGCGTTTGAGGAGCTGAAGAGGAGGCTGACGACCGCTCCAGTTCTGACATTATCTTCAGGATCTGGAGGTTTTACCATATACAGCGACGCTTCGGGAAAGGGGCTAGGATATGTCCTACAGCAGCAGGGAAAAGTGATTGCTTATGCATCTAGACAATTACGGACTCATGAGCGGAACTATCCTACCCATGACCTAGAGTTAGCTGCGGTGATCTTTGCACTCAAGTTATGGAAACATTACTTATACGGAGAGCATGTGGAAATCTTTACTGACCACAAGAGCTTGAAGTATGTGTTCACGCAGAAAGAGCTGAACATGAGGCAACGACGATGGTTGAAGTTGATGAAGGACTTCGACATCGATTTACAGTATCACCCCGGGAAGGTAAATGTGGTGGTGGATGTGCTGAGCAGGCATCCGATGGCATGGTATCTGATGATAGATCGGTATTTACGAAAAAATCTGGAGAATCTCGGTATCGAGATTGTTCGGCCAGGATAAGTGATACAGATATTCAGAGAAGGTGTGTTGGTCGGCAAACTGTGGCAAGCTTTACAAGTTGATCTCAATGTCCCTGCGCTGCAGTTGACATTAGTCGGTATGTTTGACAGATGGTGGAGGACTCCTAATCTTTATCTCAAGGAGATTGCTGTGGCGGCGGTATGCTGGGTCACATGGAAGAACAGAAATAAATGGAGATATGAAGAATATCAATATTCGGCTGATCAGTTATTGTATGAGACCAGAAGACAGATCGGGAAAGCACTGAGTAGATGTACGCACAAGCCAAAGATTTCGAGTTCTTGGACTGTTATAGGCATTGGCTAGATGCTTTGTATTTCTTTTCCTGATCTTTAATTCAATAAAATTAGCTGGTTGATCAAAAAAAATAATATATATATATATATATATATATATATATATATATATATATATATATATAGTTGTTGTATATTTATATATGTATCTCAAATTCTACTTTGTACAAAATATTATTGTGCATGAATTCACAAGCCATTTTTATTATTTAAATTATGACTTGTATATTTTAGCACTTTAAAAATATATTTATTTATGTATATAAATTACTGCTTTTTATTGATTATGACCAATTGATGTCCAACCCTAGAATAGGTTTTTGGGCCCAATTGTGTCTAATACATTCAGGGACTGTACAAGTCATATTGGACTTGATTCATGGCTCTGGGTCCTGTATCTGGACTTCGGTTCAATGTTGAATACATGAATAAAATAGTAAATAATTAATTAATTATTTTCCAGAAACTGTTGTTTGCTGTTTTTGAATTTATATATATATTTTAGTTGCTGTAAAAATCTGAGAAAATTTGTATTTAAATACTATGTTAATTTAGATAATTTACTATAATTTTTCCAGCATTAAATAAATATATTTTGTATTTTATAAAAATAGGAAAATAGAACTCATTTTCAGTATATTTATGTTTGCTGATTTTTAATAATTATTTAGGAGGGTTTATAAATTCCAGAAAAATTAGTATAAATTTCTATAATTAACAAGAAAAACAGAACTCATTTTCAAAAAAATTTAGGAAAACAGAACTCATTTTCAGAAAAATTATGTAAAGTTGAGCATTTTGTCTATCTCAAAAATTGTTGGAACATAGTGTACAGTATGATTTATTTATTGAATAATTACGACTTTCAATGATTTGTGTTCTTTTAAGTTAAAGTCATATTGGACCTCACCCCACACTAGTGTAAAGGCCCTAGAAAGATAGTTAGAGTATTGTGTCACCCCACATTGGTCTCCTATGCTAAAGTCACCATTTGGCTAGGTGTCCAGTCAGAAAGTCGTGTTGCACCACTAGTATTTTAGTGTTTAACTTAGTGTAAAAACTAAGTTTATGTATTTATTTCTACAATGACGAGTCACCAGGCATCTATAGCATTTTTATCGCTGCTTTGCTTTGCCAAAGGCAAGTACTTCTATAAACTTTACATACTGTTACATCAATGAACTGCGAATCCAACCATGTTAAATACTGATCCTTGGGATAGCAAGTTAAATCTTCACATGTTGTATTTACTTTCAGTCACTACCATGCTTAGAACAGTCTTTATATATCTCTCACATGATTAGAATCTGGGTTATGGGAAAACTGATAGTAGAGTACGTGATCATGCCCCCTTCTCCGTACGTACGTACCGAGCAAGGTTGACATTTTATGTATACCTTGTCGTAGGCACACCAGCTGTATTTGTACGTATATACATCTATCGCTTGTTTACTTGTACGGAAGTATATTTTATATACTTGTGCTATAGTATATTTTACACCTATCGACGATCACGTACCTGCTACAGTTTTAAACATTACATATACATCTGTCTCTATGACATATGTATCCTTGCCATGATAGATTATTATGTGCCATGATCCCAGTTTATTACATTCCTATTCATTTCATGTTTCGTATATTTAGTTTGCTAGAATTAGTATTTGCTCCCGTCCTGACAGGATAACGTTGTAGGTATACTTATTGAGGAGGAGTTGCTCTGTGATTCATATTATGGAGTTACTGTCGAGGACCAGGCTTTATCTTACGAGGATGTACCTGCGGGGAAACTCGTCTAGTTGTCTATTTATATTTTAGACTTTTGAGAGTAGTCATGTATTAGACTATGTATTTTGTGACTGGACCTGTATCCAGCTTTACATTTCGGACTTGTACTTGGACTTACTATTATATGTGATGACTTTTGTGTTTGGAGCATTTATGACTCCTTATCACTTATAGAACTGTTAGCACAATTTAGTTTTATCTTGTTATCTTTAGAACAGCTTACTACGCTTTATCTCAAGCGTAGGCTGGACATGACTCGGTCCGGCCCAACAATTTGGATAGCGGATCTTGACATGTTTTTAGTGGTGGCCCATGCAGGTCTTGACTAAATTGTTTGGTTACGTTATTGTACCAAGCTTGCCTGCAATTAGGAACTTAAGATAATTAGACAACACTAGGAATGACGCTTAGAACATCTAGAGGATTACTAGGATTGCAACATAGGAAACGCATCACATGCTTTCTATTACAATTAGATTTTCTTGTTTATGATTGTTTACTTTAAAGAGTCCTTATAAGTCCTTTTTATTTTATTTAGATGGTGCTCACCCGCTCATCCCAGTATGTCACATCTGAGAATGGCACACTCCCTATCCAGTCAGCTGACCAGTTGACCGATACACCTCCACCTACCATATTTCCCCACTCCACAAATCCACAAACCCAAATGCCTCCACCACCTTCCACATCACAGTCCCAGTAGGACCCGATACTCCCACCACCACCCATCACTATACCTACCCAGGCTTTCGTCACACTCGGCGGGAACCAACTGCTCACTCTGATCCAGGGGTTCCTAACGACCCATCAGGAGTAGACAACCCTACTCCGCCAGAGCATGGAGCGTTCTGAGGAACGTACCATGGTCCCACCACCTGTAGAGCCACGGCAGAGAGCAGGGACAATCAAGGACTTCATGGGTCTGAACCCCAAGGAGTTCTTAGGGACTAAGGGCATTGTAGTAGCAGATGACTGGCTAGACTCAGTAGAGAGGAAGCTCCTTGGAGCTAGGTTGCCGAATGACCTCCAGGTCGAGGCAGCGGGATTTCTGCTGATAGACTTGGCAGGAGTTTGGTTCCGAAATGAGCCGTTATTCGCGAGAGGGAGGGCCACTTGGGATCAGTTCAAGACCCATTTCAAGAAGAAATTCTTCTCGACCACCGCTAGGGTAGCCATGGGGCTACGATTCCAGAACATCTAGCAGGAGAACCATTCTGTTGACGAATATGCAGCAGAGTTTAGTCGCCTGAGCCGTTTCGCTCCTAGTCTAGTTACAGACCCTGAGGAGATGATGCGTAGGTTTTGCTATGGTCTAGTTCCAGATATTGGCATTCTTATAGTGGCAAACGGTACGACTGACTACTACCAGAGCCTAGAGTTAGCCCGGAGCATAGAGGAGCGTCTTTTGTCTTGCAAGAGGCCGGCTTCTGTACACCTTGAGGGACCGTCCAAGCGTCAGGCTTTCCAGCAGAGAGCACCGACGCCGTACCAGCAGACTTACCGTCCCCCTACACCACATCACCCGACCCCGCCAGTTAGAGCCCCGGGACCCCGGCAGCAGCAGAAGGGAGCTATGTGTTCTTTTTGTGGAAGACCAGGACATGATTACTCCGTCTGCAGAAAGAGGTTGAAGCAGTACTTAGTTTGTGGGTCTGCCACCCATCAGCTTCGGGACTGCCCAGTAGCCATGGTATCTAGAGGGCCGCTTCCGACTTAGCAGCAGAGGTTTGGACAACATCTGTAGCAGCAGAAGGGACCACAGGGGAAGGCTTATAGCCTAGCTCTTGAGCCAGAGCCGGAGCAGGTTTCGGAGCCAGATTATTTGGCTGACGTCATCACAGGTCATGTTTATTTGCATACTTTTCTAGCTCTATGCTTGTTTGATTCCGGTGCATCTTATAGCTTCCTGTCATTAGAGTTTATGCATAAACACCACTTAGTAGCTACACCTACCAAGGATATTAGTAGAGTAATAATGGGAGGCAGACCAGTGCCCATTAGAGCTATTTATAGATGCTCTATTACTATAGTCGGAAGAGAGTTTAGGGAACGATTCTTTGTGATGCCACTCCCCGGATATGATATCATATTGGGGATGGACTGGCTTAGCTATGCCCATACAGCTATAGACTGTCATGAGGGTAGTATTATGTTCAGTCCTCCAGGTACGGTACCATTCAGTGTCAGGAGGACAGGGCCAGAGATCAGCCTAGAGCCGAACTGTTGTACGACAGTTGGGAAGATAGCACCGCCACACCCTATCATTAGGGAGTTTATGGATGTATTCCCAGAGGATCTTCCAGGACTTCCGCCTGACAGAGATGTGGAGTTCACTATAGATTTAGTACCGGGTTCATCACCAGTATCCCGGGCTTGCTATAGAGTGAACCCCAAGGAGGCCGTAGAAATGAAGGAGCAGATTGATGACCTGTTGAAAAAGGGTTTCATTCGATCTAGTGCTTCTCCATGGGGAGCGCCAGTGCTCTTTGTGCCTAAGAAGGATGGTACAGTTTGGTTGTGTATTAACTATCGGGCATTGAATACCATCACCATTAAGAACAAATATCCTCTGCCCAGGATAGATGATTTGTTCGACCAGTTGAGTGGGGCGAAGGTGTTTTCCAGGATAGATTTAAGATCCGGGTACCACCAGGTGAAGGTCAGGACAACAGACATCCAGAAGACGACGTTCAACATGAAGTATGGGCAGTACGAGTTTCTGGTGATGCCATTTGGTCTCACAAATGCGCCAGCTGTCTTTATGAATTTAATGAATAAGATATTTCATCAGTATCTGGATAATTTTGTCATAGTATTTATCGACGACATCCTGATATACTCGAAGATGCCGGAGGAACACGCAGAGCACTTGCGGATAGTTTTGGAGATTCTGAGGCAGGAGAGGTTGTTTGCCAAATTGTCAAAGTGTGAGTTCTTTTTAGACCGAGTGGAGTTTCTCGGTTATATAGTTACTGGAGAGGGGATCTCGGTGGATCCCAGGAAGATTGCTGCCGTTGAGACATGGAAGGCTCCGACGTCAGTTTCAGAGATCAGGAGCTTTCTGGGTTTAGTCGGCTATTATAGAAAGTTCGTCCAGGACTTTGCTAGGATAGCTGAACCCATGACGAAGCTAACGCGGAAGGACGTAGAGTACATCTGGTCAGAGGACTGCCAGGCAGCGTTTGAGGAGCTGAAGAGGAGGCTGACGACCGCTCCAGTTCTGACATTATCTTCAGGATCTGGAGGTTTTACCATATACAGCGACACTTCGGGAAAGGGGCTAGGATATGTCCTACAGCAGCAGGGAAAAGTGATTGCTTATGCATCTAGACAATTACGGACTCATGAGCGGAACTATCCTACCCATGACCTAGAGTTAGCTGCGATGATCTTTGCACTCAAGTTATAGAAATATTACTTATACGGAGAGCGTGTGGAAATCTTTACTGACCACAAGAGCTTGAAGTATGTGTTCACGCAGAAAGAGCTGAACATGAGGCAACGACGATGGATGAAGTTGATGAAGGACTTCGACATCGATTTACAATATCACCCCGGGAAGGTAAATGTGGTGGTGGATGTGCTGAGCAGGCATCCGATGGCATGGTATCTGATGATAGATCGGTATTTGCGAAAAAATCTGGAGAATCTCGGTATCGAGATTGTTCGGCCAGGATAAGTGATACAGATGATGGCGCTTGACATTCAGTCAGGTTTGATGGAGCAGATCAGGGAGGCACAGTCTACAGATGAGAGCCTTCGCAGACTTCGAGCCCAGGCTTTAGCTGGATTGCTGGATGACTTCACCATAGCAGTGGATGGGTCCTTGAGGCATGGCAGCCGATTGTGCGTGCCGAAGGGAGAGCTGATAGAGGCAGTCTTGTAGGAGGCGCACCGATCGAGATATTCTATTCACCCTAGTGCCAATAAGATGTACCGTGACTTACGGGAACATCTTTGGTGGCACGGGATAAAGAGAGATGTATTATATTTTATTTCGAGATGCCTAGTTTGCCAGCAGGTCAAGGCAGAATGCCAGAGGCCAGCTGGTCTATTGCAGCCGTTACCCATTCTCGAGTGAAAGTGGGAACACATTACGATGGACTTCGTCTCAGGGCTTCCTCGTTCCCAAGGAGGAAAGGATGCCATTTGGGTCATCGTGGACAGACTGACGAAGTATTTTCATACCCTTCAAGGTGGGGCTTTCCATCGAGAAGTTGGTGGAGCTATACATGCAGCAGATAGTTTGCCTGCACAGAGTACCAGCGAGCATCGTGTCGGACCGAGACAGCAGATTCACGTCCCACTATTGGAGGAGCTTACAGGAAGAGTTGGGCTGTCGGCTCAAGTTCAATACGGCGTACCACCCGCAGACAGATGGGCAGTCGGAGAGGACGATACAGACGCTAGAGGACATAATGAGGACTTGTGTGCTGGACTTTGGCAGATCATGGGAGAGCCATCTACACTTGGTAGAGTTTTCATACAACGACAGCTACCAAGCCAGCATCGGTATATCTCCTTTCGAGGTACTATATGGACGACGATGCCGTGCACTGCTCTTTTGTGATGATGTTAGGGACAGAGTTATGCTTGGGCCAGAGATGATCACGGATGCATCAGAAAAGGTCGGGATGATCAGAGACATGCTCAGAGTAGCTCAGGACATGCAGAAATACTGGGCCGATGCTAGTCGCAGACCGATGGAGTTCGTCGATGGAGATATGGTGCTAGTGAAGATATCACCTACTAGAGGGACGATCCAGTTCGGACGAGGAGGCAAGCTGAGCCCCAGATACATCGGGCCGTTCGAGATACTTGGCAGGATTGGAGAGGTAGCTTACCGGGTTGTACTTCCACCCAATCGAGCAGGAGTTCACGATGTCTTTCATGTGTCTCAGCTAAGGAGATATGTTCCGGACCCCAGCCATGTGCCAGATCATTCAGAGTTGGAGATCGGACCGAGCCTTGCAGTTACTGAGCAGCCCGTGGAGATATTTGTCACGCCCCAGAACCAGAATACAGGAGAGCGGGGGCGAACATAGCCAGCTACGTATATTAAAATGAAGTCCATCTCGCTATACAGTCACGGCTGTCTAGATATGAGGATTTACTACAAGCCAACAGTCTCTTAAGGTCAAGCCTATTGTCTCAATCTCAAGCAAGTAATATAGTTACAAGATGTTTGACCACCAAATATACAATAAAAGGCGTCCCAAATATTACATATCAACTGATCATGAAGCTAGTCGTACAAAATGCTAGGACTAGCAAGAGTTAAGTCATACATGATCAACCCTAGGATTTGTTAATCATATTTACAGCCCGTAGGCAGACAGTAAGTAAAAGTGCATCGAGCTAACAGGTGCTCGTCGGCTAAACGCCTCAAAAGAATAATTTTATAATAGAGTGAGCGAAACAAAATAGAAAACTCACTCGTAGCCCGGGTTCCTTCTAGTCGCCACCATCGGGCTGGAGGTTCGGTAGATCCTCGGGTGCTGCTCCGAAATCTGGCCACACAAAACCAGCTGGGTCAAACCCCAGAAAGAGCAAGTGCCACAAAGGAGGCCACAAAATAAGAACAAAAGCCAGCATATCAGAACATAAGAAAAGAAATGGAAGAAGGTACAAGTAATAAAGAGTGCAACAGGACAATAAACGACTAGTGACGTGGGACCATTCCGGGAGCCAGGTTACAACCCTTAAACCAGACAAGGACCGAGGTTGTAACCATTCCCCTGAACAGCACTCTGTCTCTACCCATTTATTGTTATAGATAAGTAAAACAAGCATGTACAAGAGTAGCCAGGTACAGGGACTAGACAAGACTTAGACAAGGCTGGACTTCATCCATTCATAAAGCGGCCAAGCAATTACTACGGCTTACTACTTAACTAACTAGGGTTATCACAAGCCTTAATTACTAACAAGATGCAAGTGAGAATTTCCCAGTCCCAAGCCCTGTAGACCATCCAGTTATCCTTCCGCGGGTTGAGAGTATGGTTGGGTACATCGCCCCGGAGACGATATACCCTTAGGTGACTTAGAGGGTGCAACACATGACAGTGCGCTGGAAAAGTGCTCTACTCGTCGGCAAGCTACAAGTCCAATTAAGAGCGCCCAGATAACAAGATTGCCTGTGACTGGAATTTCTCCATGAACTATAGTTAGATCTAGTCATTTAGCCTATTCCATATTTAGAGTAAACCCCTGACCGTGGGAAACCAGGGAGTCACGTCCTAGACATGATGCAAGAAAAGACAAGTGGATTACACAAGCAAGCAAGCAGGAACACCCTACGGTATCAAGTTGATTATACGAGTCAAGTTACAAGTTACAAGTCAAGTCAAGTCAGGAGTGCGCCGCCACGGGCCACTATCAAGTTATCAAGATAAATTATGTCAGGGTACTTGTCAGGAGTGCGCCACGACGGGCCACTATCATGTCAGGTTGGTCATGTCAGGAGTGCACCACTACGGGTCACTGTCGTGTTATGCTAGTTCCTTGTCATACCATGCCATGTACAATAGTCATTCCAAATATATTACGTAAAATCAAGTTCATGACAAAAGGCGTAAGGATATAAAATGAACGTAAAATATCTAATAAAATATCAATATACAGGGCTATAGAAGAGCCAAGCTTAAAGAAATAAAACCAAAACTCCAAGAGCCAATGGATTGCGCATGGGGTCAGGGGGTTGGACTGCGCAGGCAATGGATGGCGCAGGATGCAGACTGTGCAGGCTTAGACTGCGCAGGCAATGGATGGCGCAGGATGCAGACTGCGCAGGCTTAGACTGCACAGACAATGGATGGCGCAGGATGCAGACTGCGCAGGGGTCAAGCGCGCAGGAGCCGATGGCGCAGGGTTGGTTGCGCAATCGGGCAGCGGCCAGGCTGCACAGTCAGCGACCAACGCTAAAGAGCGCGGCGCGGGGAGGCTGCGCGGTTCAGTGCTGCGCTAAAGAGCGCAGACTGTAGATCTTCTTCTCCAGGCCGAGAGGAACATCAAGAACACCCATAAATTCAATCTTTCATATCTTAGTCAAATCAAAGCCAAATCTAGATTTTCAAAGGTCTAACTTGAGTAAAATTGAATTCTCTTCCACATGGAAGCATCAAAACCCACAAAAATCTAACCAAAATAGATCAAAACTATGTAAATTCGAAAATAAAGAAACTTAGATCTAGAACAATGGAGACTCCAAATCACAAAATGTCAAGTTCTAATGTTGATCACCATGGCCTAATCTAGCTAATGAACAAATAAAATGTGGTTCTCATGTGGGGGCAAGGTGTACTTGCCTATGGGTGTTGGTGTTGTGTAGAGGAAGGAAGAAGAAGAAGATGGAGAAATAAAAGAGAGAATTATGGAGGAGAGAGAAAAGTAGGTGGAGTTTTAATGAGGGTGAGTTGTGTTGTGTTGAGGGTTGAAAATAGGCTAAGGTATTCCAATGCATGTTAAACCAAACCAAACCAAACCAAACCAAATCAAACCAATTCTCCTCCACAAAATAAACTAAGCCAGGTAAAACCCAATTACGAGAACCAAAATTTGCAAGTCAAGCCAATTACAAGTACATGCTAAAATCCGAGAAAATGAATACAGGTCTGAAATATATGCAAGCTTGACAAAATACGTATTCAGAATATGGGTGTTACAACTCTACCCACCTTAAAAGAATTTCGTCCTCGAAAATTAATTAAGAGGCTAGAGAGACAAGGACAAGCTATATTAATCACATGCAAGCTATAACCAGGCAAGCAATCAGACACTCATACATGCAAGCAAGGGATGGAAGACATAAGGCATAAGGAAGACATTATACCTTATGAGTCAAACAGGTAGGGATATCGCGATCGGATATCATCCTCACGCTTCCACGTTGAATCACCTAGAGAGTGATGACCCCAAGCAACACGGACTAAACTAATAGTCTTGTTCTTGAGTATCTTCTCTCTCCGGTCCAATATAGACACGGGCCTCTCCTCATACGAAAGGTTGGTACTAACAACCAATTCTGAATGGTCTAGGATGTGGCTCGGGTCCGGGATATACCATCGTAATTGGGACACATGGAATACATCATGCACCTCACTTAGCGACGGCGGAAGAGCAAGACGATAGGATATATCTCCTACTCGCTCCAGGATATCGAACGGCCCTATATACCTAGGATTAAGCTTTCCCCGCACGCCAAAGTGAATGACGCCGCGGTTAGGCGAGATCCTAAGGAATACATGGTCGCCGATAGCAAACTCTAAGGGACGTCAATGAGCATCGGCCCAATGCCGCTGGCGATCTTGGGCAACTCGAAGACGATCTCTGATCCTTCTGACCACTTCAACTGTCTGGGCAATCATCTCTGGACCAAGCATCTGCCTCTCTCCGACATCACCTCATGCTAGCAGGGATCTGCACTTCCTACCGTACAGAGCCTCGAATGGTCCCATCTGGATGCTGGCCTGAAAGCTATTGTTGTACGAGAATTCCACATGATGCAGGTGATCTTCCCATGAACCACCGAAGTCGAGCGTACAAGATCTCAGCATGTCTTCAAGGGTCCGGATTGTATGTTCTGACTGACCATCTGTCTGCGGATGATATGCTGAACTAAACTGGAGACGAGTTCCCAAACTCTTTTGTAAGCTACGCCAAAAGTGTGACATAAACCTCGAATCCCTGTCCGAGGTAATGCTGACTGGTACGCCGTGAAGCTTGATAATCTGCCTGAGGTACATCTCTGCCAACTGAGCCATTGACTGCCCAATTCTGAATGGGAGAAAATGAGCCACCTTCGTGAGCCTGTCAACTATAACCCAAATAGCATCTCGACCAGCTGGGGATCTAGGCAATCCAGTCACAAAATCTATGGTCACATGCTCCCACTTCCATTCTGGAATCGGCAAGGGCTGAAGAAGTCCAGCGGGCCTCTGATGTTCAGCTTTAACCTGCTGGTAAACCAAACACCGAGAGACGAACCGGGCTATCTCCCTCTTCATGCCATTCCACCAGAAGTGCTGACGGATATCACGGTACATCTTCGTACCACCGGGATGAATAGAGTACTGCGAACTGTGAGCTTCTGCCATGACTTCCTGTCTAATATCTCCACTGGGTACACAAAGACGAGTGCCGTGTCGAAGTGTACCATCTTCATGAATGCATAACTCTGGCCTTCTTCCTGTCTCACACTCTACTCTGAGTCGCTGAAGCTTGGAATCTGTAGACTGTGCCATCCGGATCCTCTCAACTATGCTGGACTGAACTTGTAGGCTGGCCATCAATGCCACATTGGAAGGAAGAACCACTTCAATTCCTATATTCTGAAAATCTGCCAATAACTCTGGTTGCGTCGTTAGGAAATAAACTCCGGCTCTCCGGCTCAACGCATCTGCTACAACGTTGGCCTTCCCTGGGTGATACTGCAAATCCATATCGTAGTCCACCAATAGCTCAAGCCATCTTCTCTACCGCATATTAAGGTTCTTCTGGGTGAAAACATACTTCAGGCTCTTGTGATCAGTAAATATCTCCACTCTATCTCCGTACAAGTAGTGTCACCACAACTTAAGTGCAAATACTACTGCTGCTAGCTCCAAGTCGTGGGTCGGGTAACTCTTCCCATGGTCACGAAGTTGGCGTGATGCATAAGATATTACCTTCCCATGCTGCATCAAGACACACCCCAGTCCTCTACCTGAAGCGTCACAATAAACTGTGAATCCTCCGGTCCCATCTGGAAGCGTGAGAATGGGAGCCGTTATCAATCCTCGCTTTAACTTCTCAAATGATTCCTGACACTCTGCTGTCCAAACAAACGGCATATCCTTACGAGTCAACTGGGTCATCGGTGCTGAAATCCTTGCAAAATCTGAAACGAATCGTCGGTAGTAGCCGGCCAATCTAAGGAAGCTGCGAACCTCTGCCACTGAACTAGGTGCTGGCCAAGTCTCGATAGCCATAATCTTCTGGGGATCCACTTCCACTCCTCTTCGAGTAATGATGTGACCCAAGTACGAAATATGATCGAGCCAGAACTCATATTTACTGAACTTGGCGTACAACTGATGCTCTCTAAGCGTCTGAAGGACAATTTTGAGATGCTGCTCGTGCTCTGCTTCGCTCTTGCTATAGACCAGGATATCATCTAGGAATACGATCACGAACTGATCTAAGTAGGGCATGAAAATATGATTCATGAGGTCCATGAATACTGCTGGCGCATTGGTCACTCCAAAGGGCATAACAAGGAACTCCCAATGTCCATACCTCGATCTAAATGCTGTCTTCGGGATGTCCTGCTCTCTGACTCTGATCTGGTGGTATCCTGACCGCAAGTCTATCTTCGAGAACACTGAAGCCCCTTTGAGTTGATCAAACAAGTCATCTATCCTCGGGAGAGGGTATCTGTTCTTGATTGTCACTGAGTTCAAGGTACGATAATCTACACATAACCTGGACGTACCATCCTTCTTTTTCACAAGAAGCATCGGGGCTCCCCAAGGCGATCCACTTGCATGAATGAATCCCTTGGTCCTGAGTTCTTCAATCATCTTATACAAAATCTCCAACTCTGAAGGCGCTATTCTGTATACTCTCTCTGATACTGGTACTGTTCCGGGGATCAAGTCTATAGTGAACTCGATCTTCCGCTCTGGCGGCATCCCTGGAAGTTCCTCTGGGAAGACATCTAAAAATTCTTCAACTATCCGGGGCAACTGCACTGCTGCTACTGCCATCCGCAACACTGGGGATGATGGCTCCACCGCGCCTCAGGAAAAGAAAAACTCTGGCTCTCCTGGAATGCTGAAAACAACTCTGCCAACATGGCAGTCTATCCTAGTATACTGGTTCCTCAACCAATCCATGCCTAGGACTACATCATAGTCTGCCATAGGGAACTCTATAAATCTAGCGGGAAACTCTCTACCGCTAACTACGATCCGACACGAGAAAAACACTCGATCTACTCCCACAAGACCATTACCAGTAAGTATATTGAGCCTCACTAATAATGACTCGGGCTCCAATCCTATCCGTGTCGCGAATCATACAGATATGAATGAATGCGATGCACCAAAATCAAATAATACCAATGTTGGAGAGGAGTTGACGAGAATAGTACCTGCCACTACCTCACCTGGTGTAACTTCTTCTTCCATAGCCATTATCATGGCCTGACCTCTAGCTGCGGGTCCCCTCTGCTGGAAACCTCTCTGCCTGCTCTGTACTGGAGCCTGGGCACACTGCTGCTGGAATGCCTGGGCCTGAGACAACAATGGCCTCGGGTACTGCTGCTACTGCATGGGTGCTAGTCCCCTAACCAATGGACTGGTTAGGTTAGAAAAGGAAGAACTACCCCTATTCGGGCAGGCTCCTATCTTGTGATCTGCCGCTCCACAAGCTAGGCACAATCCTTGTGCCCTACGACAATCTGCCACTACATGGCCTGGCTTCCCGCAATATGAACATCCCATTGCGGAAGTCTGCTTCTGCTTCTGCTGCTGCGGGTACGTCGGGGTTGAATGCTGAACCGACGTTACTGAGGCCGCCCGCCTCGGAGTTCCAACGATCAAACTCCTAGCGGCCGGGGCTGGAGTTGATGATTGGTGCATCTGACTGTGGGACCGTTTCCTACTTCCGGTCCTATCCACGATCCTCTGGAAGGTGTACTCATGCCTCCTAGCTGTCCTCAATACCGTATCGAACGTCTGGTGCTCGAACTGCTCAACCGCCAACAAGATCTCCAAATACAGTCCCTGCTGGAACCGCTGGGCCCTATCAAACTCGGTCGCTACCAAGGTGGGGGCAAACCTACTGAGCCTAGAAAACTCAGATGCATAACCGTCGACTACTCTGCCTCCTTGCTTCAGGTTGGTAAATCTGGTCTGCAGGTCGTACCGAGCCACAGCATCGAAATACTTCATCTGGAATCTCTCTCTAAATACTGTCCAAGCAATGGGTGCCACTAATCCCATGGCCTGAGTCGCCCACCAACTGCGAGCTAAGTCCAACAACTGCAGGCGTACCACCGCCACCTTCTTATTCTCAGGTGTCCTAGCTGCTTCCAGAACCACCTCGGTATCCTGAAGCAAAGCGTCCGCGGCAATCGCATCTTCGCTGCCGTCGAAGAATGGAGGATTCAGGCGCTTGAAGCTGTTGGCCGCGCTGTTCCCTGGGAGACCGCCTCTGGTCAAAGCATCTGCCACTGTCTGGTGTAAGGCGTCTTCTCTGCGATCTTGAGAAGTTATCAAGGTCCTGATGAGACCTACCAAGGTGCCATCATCAAGTTCCGCAGGCTGGACGGGCCGAACTGGGGGTTCTCCTCCAGGAGGTATCACTCTGGAGGCGACTTCGGAGTGCTGGGCTTGATCTCCAGGTTGCTGCTGGTCCACGGGAGGTGCTCCACCTTGCTGATCGGCAGGGTCAGGTACAGTGCCGCTGAAGAAGACGATATAGGGAAAACAATAAGGAAGGACCATGATAGATCAACGATACAAACATGTAATTAGGGCAAGAATTTTAGGGATTTGGAAATACGGGCGGAGATCAAGGGCGAATACTGATTGAGACATCTATTCGGTAAACCCTCATATTTCTTGATTGACAAGACCTGCATGGGCCACCACTTAAACCATGTCACGCCCCAGAACCAGAATACTTGAGAGCGGGGGCGAACATAGCCAGCTACGTATATTGAAATGAAGTCCATCTCGTTATACGGTCACGGCTGTCTAGATATGAGGGTTTAGTACAAGCCAACAGTCTCTTAAGGTCAAGCCTATTGTCTCAATCTCAAGCAAGTAATATAGTTACAAGATGTTTGACCACCAAATATACAATAAAAGGCGTCCCAAATATTACATATCAACTGATCATAAAGCTAGTCGTACAAAATGCTAGGACTAGCAAGAGTTAAGTCATACATGATCAACCCTAGGATTTGTTAATCATGTTTACATTCCGTAGGCAGACAGTAAGTAAAAGTGCATCGAGCTAACAGGTGCTCGTCGGCTAAATGCCTCAAAAGAATAATTTTACAATAGAGTGAGCGAAACAAAATAGAAAACCCACTCGTAGCCCGGGTTCCTTCTAGTCGCCACCATCGGACTGGAGGTTCGGTAGATCCTCGGGTGCTGCTCCGAAATCTGGCCACACAAAACCAGCTGGGTCAAACCCCAGAAAGAGCAAGTACCACAAAAGAGGCCACAAAATAAGAACAAAAGCCAGCATATCAGAACATAAGAAAAGAAATAGAAGAAGGTACAAGTAATAAAGAGTGCAACAGGACAATAAACGACTAGTGACGTGGGACCATTCCGGGAGCCAGGTTACAACCCTTAAACCAGACAAGGACCGAGGTTGTAACCATTCGCCTGAACAGCACTCTGTCTCTACCCATTTATTGTTAGAGATAAGTAAAGCAAGCATGTACAAGAGTAGCCAGGTACAGGGACTAGACAAGACATAGACAAGGCTGGACTTCATCCATTCATAAAGCGGCCAAACAATTACTACGGCTTACTACTTAACTAACTAGGGTTATCACAAGCCTTAATTACTAACAAGATACAAGTGAGAATTTCCCTGTCCCAAGCCCTGCAGACCATCCAGTTATCCTTCCGCGGGTTGAGAGTATGGTTGGGTACATCGCCCCGGAGACAATATACCCTTAGGTGACTTAGAGGGTGCAACACATGACAGTGCGCTGAAAAAGTGCTCTACTCGTCGGCAAGCTACAAGTCCAATTAAGAGCGCCCAGATAACAAGATTGCCTGTGACTGAAATTTCTCCATGAACTATAGTTAGATCTAGTCATTTAGCCTATTCCATATTTAGAGTGAACCCCTGACCGTGGGAAACCAGGGAGTCACGTCCTAGACATGATGCAAGAAAAGACAAGTGGATTACACAAGCAAGCAAGCAGGAACACCCCATGGTATCAAGTTGATTATACGAATCAAGTTACAAGTTACAAGTCAAGTCAAGTCAGGAGTGCACCGCCACGGGCCACTATCAAGTTATCAAGATAAATTATGTCAGGGTACTTGTCAGGAGTGCGCCACGACGGGCCACTATCATGTCAGGTTGGTCATGTCAGGAGTGTACCACTACGGGTCACTGTCGTGTTATGCTAGTTCCTTGTCATACCATGCCATGTACAATAGTCATTCCAAATATATTACGTAAAATCAAGTTCATGACAAAAGGCGTAAGGATATAAAATGGACGTAAAATATCTAATAAAATATCAATATACAGGGCTATAGAAGAGCCAAGCTTAAAGAAATAAAACCAAAACTCCAAGAGCCAATGGATTGCGCATGGGGTCAGGGGGTTGGACTGCGCAGGCAATGGATGGCGCAGGATGCAGACTGCGCAGGCTTAGACTGCGCAGGCAATGGATGGCGCAGGATGCAGACTGTGCAGGCTTAGACTGCGCAGGCAATGGATGGCGCAGGATACAGACTGCGCAGGGGTCAAGCACGCAGGAGCCGATGGCGCAGGGTTGGTTGCGCAATCGGGCAGCGGCCAGGCTGCGCAGTCAGCGACCAACGCTAAAGAGCGCGGCGCGGGGAGGCTGCGCGGTTCAGTGCTGTGCTAAAGAGCGCAGACTGTAGATCTTCTTCTCCAGGCCGAGAGGAACATCAAGAACACCCATAAATTCAATCTTTCATATCTTAGTCAAATCAAAGCCAAATCTAGATTTTCAAAGGTCTAACTTGAGTAAAATTGAATTCTCTTCCACATGGAAGCATCAAAACCGACAAAAATCCAACCAAAATAGATCAAAACCATATAAATTCAAAATAAAGAAACTTAGATCTAGAACAATGGAGACTCCAAATCACAAAATGTCAAGTTCTAATGTTGATCACCATGGCCTAATCTAGCTAATGAACAAATAAAATGTGGTTCTCATGTGGTGGCAAGGTGCACTTGCCTATGGGTGTTGGTGTTGTGTAGAGGAAGGAAGAAGAAGAAGATGGAGAAATGAATGAGAGAATTATGGAGGAGAAAGAAAAGTAGGTGGAGTTTTAATGAGGGTGAGTTGTGTTGAGGGTTGAACATAGGCTAAGGTGTTCCAATGCATGTTAAACCAAACCAAACCAAATCAAACCAATTCTCCTCCACAAAATAAACCAAGCCATGTAAAGCCCAATTACGAGAACCAAAATTTGCAAGTCAAACCAATTATAAGTACATGCCAAAATCTGAGAAAATGAATACAGGTCTGAAATACATGCAAGCTTGACAAAATACGTATTCAGAATATGGGTGTTACAATATTGGACAGGAGGGAGAAGAGACTGAGGAACAAAGTCATACCCTTAGTACGAGTAGCTTGGAGCCGTCACTCTCTGGGTGAATCTACTTGGGAGAGGGAGTCGGACATGAGGGAGAGATATCCTTACTTGTTCGACCCAACAGCTGCGAGGGAACCACCCGTTCCCGCTTGATACCCTAGAGGTTAGTTTTGATCATAGCCTTAGTCATTTGTTGCATTACTTGTTATGTTAGAATATTTGTATAGTCTTCTATCCTTGTGAATTTCGAGGACGAAATTTTTCAAGGAGGGAAGACTTGTCAGCCCCTATTTTTTAAATTTGGTTTAATTGTGTAAATTAGTTGCTAATGACCTATTTAGATTTAAAATAATTTATAATAATTATTAGGAATTTTTAAATGATTTTTAAATAATTTTTAAGTCAAAATATATCATTTTGTAATTATTTGAAATGTTTTAATCTCACTTTGTAATATTTAAATTTGTTTTTATATCAGTTTGCAAATATATCAATTATTTTAATTATAGTTTGCAAATATTACTTGCAAACTGTTAGGTTTTGGACCTAACTGCTATTTCCTAAATTCTAGGGACCTAACTGCTAAACCACCATCACCAACCCCCGACGACTGGCCAGCTGCCCCTACGACCATCGACTCCACCCGTCTTTTCCGGCCAACCCAGACCCTAAAACCGACCTCCTTCCCCCTATAAATACCTCCCCAGTCTAAACCCTAGCCCTAGTTCACCATTGGCCATCACCACTCCTTCTTCCCCGACGAAACCTTAACCTTAACCCTAACTCCTGCGACTACCCCAGCGCCACCTCCCCAGCCATCTACACCACCCACAACCACCACTACTAGACGTGCCTCGTCGAGACGAGTGCAGCACCGCCCGAGCGCCGTGACGCCGATGCCTCCTCCACCCAGTCGTCGTACCAATAGCCCGCTCGACTTGGACACGTACGCGTCAGTTTTGTTTTTGTGTCAAATTTGTGTCTAGAACTCACATTTGCGACTCGCCGCATCCTGACGAACCTAGTGGTAAGTCTGGACACGTCCAACTCGACTCGTGCGTGTCGTGCATATTCAGGACACTTGGACTCGGCCGTTCTTCGTGTCCCAAACAGTCAAGACACGAAGTTTGGCTATCGAGTTTAGACCCGTTAATCTAAAACCTAAATAAAACTAACCCTAACCCAATCTCCAACAGATGACTCGGGTTGACCCCCTGGCCAGCCCGACCGCGCCTAAAACCCGACCCCCCTCTGGGCCGAGTTCGAGCCCCCTCCCCTGTTTGTTTGTTGTTTTATTTTATTTTTTGTTTTTATTCTATTATTTATATATATATATATATTTTTTAATATTTTTTGTGTGTTTATTCTATTATTTATATATATATATATGTATATATGTATTTATGTATATATGTATACATGTATATGTATTTATATATATATTATTATACTGTTATATATGTATATATCCAGTATTGTATGTATATATATATATATATATATATATATATATATATATATATATATATATTTTATAATTAGTATTTTATTATATATATGTATATGTATATATATGTATTATATGTATATGTATTTATGTATATATATTATTATATATACTCTGTCTATATATCTATGTATATAGTATTTATATATATATTTTTATATTTAGTATTTCTTTATATAGATATGTATATTTATTATATGTATATATACATTATATATATATATATATATATATATATATATATTATATTATATTATATAATATATATATATATATATATATATATATATATATATATATATATATAATATAGTTATGTATATATATATATATAAATATAGTTGTATATTTATATATGTATCTCAAATTCTACTTTGTACAAAATATTATTTTGCATGAATTCACAAGTCATTTTTATTATTTAAATTGTGACTTGTATATTTTAGCACTTTAAAAATATATTTATTTATGTATATAAATTAGTGCTTTTTATTGATTATGACCAATTGATGTCCAAGTCTAGCATGGGTTTTTGGGCCCAATTATGTCTAATACATTCAGAGTCTGTACAAGTCATATTGGACTGATTCATGGCTCTGGGTCCTGTATCTGGACTTCGGTTCAATTACGAATACATGGATAAAATAGTAAATAATTAATTAATTATTTTCCAGAAACTGTTACTTGCTGTTTTTGAATTTTTATATATATTTTAATTGCTACAAAAATCTAGAAAAAATTGTATTTAAATACTATGTTAATTTAGATAATTTAGTATAATTTTTTCATCATTTAATAAGTAATTTTGGTATTTTATAAAAATAGGAAAACAGAACTCATTTTCAGTATATTTATGTTTGCTAATTTTTAATAATTATTTAGGTGGGTTTATAAATTCCATAAAAATTAGTATAAATTTCTATAATTAACAAGGATCATTTTTGTACTTTATTTTATGTAAAATTGAGCATTTTGTCTATCTCAAAAATTGTTGGAACATAGTGTATAGTTTGATTTATTTATTGAATAATTACGACTTTCATTGATTTGTGTTCTTTTGAGTTATAGTCATATTGGACCTCACCTCGCACTAGTGTAAAGGCCTTAGAAAGTTAGTTAGAGTATTGTGTCACCCCGCATTGGTCTCCTATGCTAAAGTTACCATTTGGCTAGGTGTCTAGTCAGAAAGTCGTGTTGCACCACTAGTGTTTTAGTGTTTAACTTAGTATAAAAACTAAGTTTATGTATTTATTTCTACAGTGACGAGTCACCAGGTATCTATAGCATTTTTATCGCTGATTTGCTTTGCTAAAGGCAAGTACTTCTACAAACTTTACATACTGTTACATCAATGAACTGCGAATCCAACCATGTTAAATACTGATCCTTGGGGTAGCAAGTTAAATCTTCACATATTGTATTTACTTTCAGTCACTACCACGCTTAGAACAGTCTTTATATATCTCTCACATGATTAGAATATGGGTTATGGGGAAACTGATAGTAGAGTACATGATCATGTCCCCTTCTCCGTACGTACGTATCGAGCAAGGTTGACATTTTATGTATACCTTATCGTAGGCGCACCAGCTGTATTTGTACGTATGTACATCTATTACTTGTTTACTTGTACGGAAGTACATTTTATATACTTGTGCCACAGTACATTTTACACCTATTGGCGATCACGTACCTGCTACAGTTTTAAACATTACATATACATCTGTCTCTATGACATATGTATCCTTGCCATGATAGATTATGATGTGCCATGATTCCAGTTTATTACATTCCTATTTATTTCATGTTTCGTATATTTAGTTTGCTAGAATTAGTACTTGCTCCCATCCTGACAGGATAACGTTGTAGGTATACTTACTGAGGAAGAGTTGCTCTGTGATTCATATTATGGAGTTAGTGTCGAGGACCAGGCTTTGTCTTACGAGGATGTACCTATGGAAAAACTCGTCTAGTTGTCTGTTTATATTTTAGACTTTTGAGAGTAGTCATGTATTAGACTATATATTTTGTGACTGGATCTGTATCAAGCTTTACATTTCGGACTTGTACTGGACTTACTATTATATAAGATGACTTTTGTGTTTGGAGCATTTATGACTCTTTATCACTTATAGAACTGTTAGCAAAATTTAGTCTTATCTTGTTATCTTTAGAACAGCTTACTACGCTTTATCTCAAGCGTAGGCTAGACATGACTCGGCCCGGCCCAACAATTTGGGTAACGGATCGTGACAATGGCGCCGACGCGGAGGTTCTTCCATGGCGCGAGCTCTGGTTGACAGCGCGAGAGGCGGCCGAGGATACGGCGGTGGGGATTGCTCGAGCGGTGGAGGGAGCGGCGGACGCTGTGCGTTCATCGACGAGCGTTCACCGGTGCAGTCGCAGCACGGTCGTGCAGGGGGGCTACGGGAGTCGGATGCTCGCGACGGTTAGCGGAAGGAGGGACGGTGGCACGCCGGCCGGGGAAGGAGGTGGCGGAGACGTCACGGTGGCAGATCGAAGGTGAGTCTAGGGTTAGGGTTTTAATTTCCCCTCTTCTTCTTGGTAATGGTGGTGGTGGTGTTGGTTAACGGTGGTCGGGTGTGCGGTGGTGTTGGCAGCCGCGGGTGGCGGTGCTGCGGAGGAGACGGGGGTGTGTGGAGTTAGGAAGTCGAGTTTTCGCAATCGCGGTTGGCGATGGCGGAGGTGGTTGTGGTGGTAGATTTGCCGGTGGCTACGGTGCGACGGTGATGTTGGATCCGATGGTCGAAGGTTGTGTCGGGATGGGCCGGGGTGGCTGTGGCAAGGTTGTCAGGTGTTCGGCGCAGGTGGGGTTGGGGATTTCTGGCGTGTGGTCGAGGCACGGCGGGTGGTGGTTTTGGTGGTGCCGGGCTGGGTTTGTGTGATGTTCGGAAAGTCTGGTGGTGAGCGATAGTTATTTGGTGTCGGTTTTGCCGGGAGGGATCTCCAGGGAGGAGGTCACGTCGGTGGAGTTGGTCGAAGGTTGGGGGGAGATGGTAATATCAGTGTGGTGGTGTCGGGTAGTATTGACCTACTATCGGATCGGCGAGCTTGGGATGGGTCGCCATTGGTTAGGCGGCTGCCGGCGTTGATACGTACAGGGAATGGCCGTTGGCCGGAGGCAATAGGGAACAACGATGGGGATGATGGATGTGGGGTTGGCGGTGTATTGGAAGGCTGTGTGTTCCGGTGGTAGGGAGGGTCTGGCTGTGTGCGGGATGGAGGACGGTGGTAATGGAGATGATGATGATGTCAGGTCGACGTCGATAGGGATTAGGATAGGGTTAGATTAGGGATTTGATGTTTGTCGTGTCAGGGTGGTCGACACGGAGAAGAACACAATGTATATGTAAATTTTGGAATAAGAATTGGACGGGGAACATGGACACGATGCACGCACGTATATTTGTGGAGAAATTTGTGGTCTATTTGTGAAGATGTAACACATATGGAGGCTCTCCTTATATAGGATGTGGACTCTTTAACTGATAATGATTAGGAAAATTCAAAAACCCCTTTAGATATCTCTCTCTTAGTTTAAATTAAGTTTAAATCCATTTGAGAAATCAAAAATCAAATTTATATTTTTATAAAGCTTATCTATAAGTTTAAACTACTTTAAACATATTTTAATAAAAATCAAATTTAAACTTAAATTGCCAAAAATGTTAAGCATTAAATTCACGAATTTCAAGATATCTTTATGATAAATAATAAAAATAATTAATTTCAAAAATTAGAATAAATATTTTAAATAGTAATATGAAGCACCTTTAAAATACATTTTTTAATAATTTAGATAAATAATTTCGGAAATAAACATAAATATTCAAATATTTAAAATACCTTCTTGCTAAATAATTTATTATAAATAATAAAAATAAATTTGAAAATATACATGAAATAATTTTTATGTGCTTTACACGAGTAGAATATTTACATAATCTAGTTTTCTAAATTACCACTATTAAAATAGGATATCCTTTTATAAATAACTAAAATAATAAGTTTTGGCAACCTCGATAGATACTTTTCACAACTTTTAATAAAATAATTATTATATATATCATTTTGAAACCATCACACATAATAAAATCAAAAAACTATTTTTCTAAAAATATGTATCTCACACATATTCGCACTCGACGAGTAAATACGAAAAACGTAAATTTTTGCATGACGTACAATACGACTACACGACGCATAAAAAAACAATACTAAAAATATAGTAGAAATTTAGGAGTTTTACAGTAAGAATCCAGAAAGATAATGAAAGATAAATTATCACATGGCTAGAATTATGTTGCAAATCAAATGATGCCTTGTATGTGTTTGCCATTGATTATAAAAGAACAGAACAATTATATCGGAGGACTAGACTTTTACTTTACAATACAAACTCGCTTGTACAAAGAAAGCCTAGGGACGAAAACCTAGGTACAGCAATCTAAGTACAATTGTTTATTTAGATTCTGGGGGTGACGATAGAGGCTCGGGAAAGCGACGGCAGCTCTGCCTTACTCCTTGGACGATCGGACATAGCCTTGGCTCTGGTGAAGAAATGCTCTTGGATCTGTGGGGAGACTCCCTAGATCTCTGGATGTCTCTGTAGTGCTCTCTCCCTTTTTTTCCGCTCATGTCTCCTGAATTCTCCAGAATTCTCCTCGAATTCTCCAGGGTTTACAAGGGAATGGCACCTTGCTATTTATAGAAGTGGGGGTGTGATCATTAGGGTTTGCCAATGATTGCCTCCTTGAGAAGTCGGCGGTTAAGGATCAATTAATCTGGGCCATTAATTCTGATTGTAGCAAATCTAGGTAATTAATGTGGATTACATCAAATCTTGGTGGGCAATAAATGTTGATTGCCATGAATATTTATGATTTGTGATAGCCTGCCACGTGTCCAATTTGCTTGATTTGATTTGATCTGGGTAATTATGACGATCGCAATAAATCTGATCAGGGAAGATAAGACTGCCACGTGTCTCAATTGTCGCGAAGAGCGCCACGTGTCTCAACTGGACCGTCCTAGCAGAGCCGCATATGGGTGGTTCTCTCAGCCGTATGAAGCATGCAGTCGCATGAGGATGGGCAGCCATATGGGGATAGGCAGCCGCATGGGGATAGGCAGCCGTATGGGGATGGACAGCCGCATGAGGATGGGCAACCACATGAAGTGGACGACCGTATGAGGATGGGCAGCCGCATGAAGTGGGCGGCCGCATAACTGCAGCAGCCGCATGGAGTGGCCTCGGGACTTGTTGGATTTTGCCAGCTGTAAGAAGATTTTCTCCTCTTTCCTAGGGACACGCCATCATGTCAGTCATTATTGCGTCTTTATGTTAGAGCTGTCATAGCTGTCATTTGTCAGAGCAGCCGTCAAGGTATTAAATGCAGCCGAATATAGAGAAGAACTGTTGAAGGCCACGTGGCTTTTTTCTGGGCCATATTGAACTATCCTAGCCGTATGGACCCTTGAGACGCATGGACCCTTGAGCCGTATGGACCCTGAGCCGCATAGGGATCCTGAGCCGCATGGAGACCTTTCTGTCGGAGCCGCATAGGCCTTTCTTTATTCTTTTCCATGTTTCTATAAGACCCCCTTCAAAGTTTTCAATTTGCAAAATTAAAATACTTTGAATAAAAAGCATGGCCATCTAAAAACTCTTCGGGCCGCATAGGATGTTCTGGCCACATGGATGTCTCAGCCGCATGGCCATCTGAGCCGCATAAGCTACTTGCCACATCTTTACGCCACGTGTGCAAATCTTTGCATTGATTGCCTTTGATTTGCTGTCAGATTTAAGGCCGCTTTTTGGGGCAGGATCCCAAGAGTTCAGCCTTAAATAGTCGGATCGCCTTGATAACCGAAGAGTCGGTTACATTGCACAAGGATTGATACGTCGATTTATGGGCTCCGCTTATAAATAGCAGCGTGTTTTTGGAAGAAAGACTTCTTTACTTTCTGCTCTTGTCCTAGTTTTCTTGTCTTCGTCTTCCTTCTCTGATCATCAGCAATGGCTCCCAAGTCCTCCAAGGTTGCGGCGAAGGCTGCGACGAAGGTAAGGGCGTGGCCTCGACGTCGGCTGCGACACCCAAAGCTCATTCCGACATTCATCCTGCTGTTAAGGGTAAGGATTTGGGAAAGTCATATGCTTCGAAACCCTAACAACGGCTCTGTTGCATGCTTTATGCACAAGCCTTTAATGCAAACTGTTCGAATTGTATGGGCCGCATTCATGTCCCATAACCGAGCCGTATGGGGTATACCCCATGTTCGAGCCGCATGGGAGTTGTCTTAGTGGGCCGCATGAACACTTCGTAACTTGAACCGCATAATGACCTGTAGATCAGAGCCGCATGGACTCTTTTGAATCAAACCGCATGGGGCCCCCTCTGGATCCATCCGCATAGGGCTGTGCGAAAATCGAACCGCATGAGCTCCTCTCAATTGAGCCGTATAACGCTCTTCTGATTTGAGCCGCATAACACCTCGTTAAGCATAATTGCATAAGCGTACGCAAAACAGAGCCGCATAAGCTTTACACTAATTAATGCTCATGTTCAACAATAGAACCGCATAAGTTCTTTATAGGCTGGGCCGCATAAGCCAAAGCCCCTCTTTTAACTTATTTCTTTTGTCTGTTTTCAGTAACCTACCAGTTAATACAGCGGGGGAACTTCTGGTGGGTCAGGCCCAATTTGCTATGGGCTATCGGTATGACCATATAGTTGAGCATATGACGGAGCAGCTTCCGAAAGATCCTTCGGAGAGGTTGACTGCCATCAAGAAACAGCCTTTCTACTTTCTCTGCACCATGATGAACTCAGGGCGATTGGATGGGAAATATCTGAAGCTGGCGTTCCTCTTTGGGGATGCTTTGTCTATAAAGAATACCCGAGTGCTTGAGGTATCCAAGAGCTGGGATTTTACTCTCGATGGGGTGGAGATCCACATCCCTCCGATGGAGCGCCATTTTCCCATGTCATGGTTCAATATGTTACCGTTGGAGAGGAAGATGGTAGAGTCCCTGACTCCAAGTAGGTCAGGGATCTTTGGGGGACATCCATTACAACGGTCATTTGAAGTCTGCGTATACGGGAAAGGAACCGACCAGTCGGTACGTGACGAGATTGGCTCCGGGTTCCTTCATAAATGCACCGGGCCCCAACTTTACTTTCTCTCAAGCCGACACCTTCATAAACCAGCTTGCGCAGAAGGGTCCTATCCTGTCGGCCGGTTGGCGTTGCCAAACTGGATAAACCCTATCCCTACGTGGGCCAATTTGACTTCGTAGATTTTACGGAAGTATGAGGTTACCCTGCGTGAGATCGGCCTCTACTATGCCATTCGGGGTACCAGTCACGGCTTACCCATAAATAAGCCGTTGTTCATAGCCCTCTTGGAATATACAACCGACGGACGGGAACTTTCTTCGCACCTGCCGGAGAGTTAGGGCTTGCTCTTCATAAGATGCACGTTGTCTCTAAGCTGTCCTGGGGCACAGAAGTCTTTGAAGTATACACCCCTACGAGTGAAGAGCTCGAGGATTTAGATCAGAAGTTCTCGAGTTTTGTTGCTATATATCGGGAATTGATAGTCACCATAGTACTTGCCACCAAACGGCCATTAAGAAGAATAGTAGCTCCGAAGGGACGATTCCTCACACCACGACCTGGGTCTCATACCTTTTCATGCTGGGCGCCTCAGGCCGGGTTTCCTCCCAAGATCCTCAAACCCCGGAAGAGGTTCAAACCGTAGTTTTGGCCGCCAAGAGATCGGGGTCTACGAGCGACACCTTTGGTGGTCAATCCGACACCTTTAGTTATTTTATTATTGTACTCGGCAGCTTTCGGAGAAGGCGGTTCTTGCAGGATTTCTGATGGTATGGCTACGGAACTGCGTAGTCTCAGGAGGGGCGGGTTCCATCGAGAGGCTTAGTCGCCACTTCATCCTTCCTGTTGTAAAACTCATTTTTGGGGTCAGACTGGCCCTTCTTCCGGCTATGGTGTACAGCATACACCACGGCCTTCGTGCCTTTTCGTCCAAGGTTATCGCCCGTAATACGGCGATGAATTTTGAGCGCGTAGAACAGTCGTACCATTATCTAATGGGGTGGCTGTTAATGTACTGCCGGTCTTTGATGAGGCCTGGCCCAGAGGACGGTGTCACGGCTGATGATGCCTTTATCTTCCGGTTTCGTCATCAGCCCTGGGAGTACAGCACCATGCCAGCTTGTCGAAGGGCGCTGGCGAGGGTGGACGGATACGACTTTTTTGTGTCCGTTCCTTCTTTTACTGCTGAAGACGTGAGGAGAGGTCATGTTGATGGTACCGAACCTCCTCTTCTCTTGCCCGAGAGACTACTCTGTTGGCTACGCAATATTCGTCCAGCACATTTAGTATATCGTCACCACAACAGCGTTTACCTGGAGCCCTATTTGCCTAGCAGGTTCTCCCGCCAGTTCGACTATAGCCAGCTATCTTTTGACAGCCCCAGCCCTTGCCTGGGCTTTGAAGGTAGCGTCCTGGATGGTATCAGGGCATGGCATTATTATGATGCGGTTCATACTCGAACCACCTTCTCCATCCCTAATGACAAGGCGCTAATAGAAATTCTGTATATGGTGACACTATACCATGTAACGGTGAATAAGCCTCCCGTTAATTTTGACCCGAGGATCAGTTTCATTGCGGGTACTGGCCTGGCGGAGAAGCCTCAATGGTCGAGGACGAGGAAGCAGAGGGCGAACGCAGTTCTCGTGCCTGACTCGGAGTCCACCACTGCGGACAAAGAGAATGATGAGCATGATGCGGATAACTCTTTCCTTCCGGTAGAGGATGTTGAGGCGGATCAGTCGCCTGTGATGTCAATAAGATGGTGGCAGATCAGCCGCCTGTTTCACCTGGTCCTGTACGGAAACGTAGCAGGCAAATCTCCCCTGTTGGCGGTATTCCTTACTCTCAGAAACGGGCTGCGACCAGACATCGTAAGCTTACTATAAAGGAGAGAAGCAAGGACGTCGACTCCGCTTCGGAGGTAAATCGAGTTACTACCATCTCTATTCAGTTCTTCCTTTTCTTCTGAACTTTGACCTTAATTATTTTCCTTTCCTTCGCAGGCGTCAGAGGAGTCGGATTCTCGAGAACCGGCCGCTGAGGTTGATCCAGCCCTGACCACTTTGGTTAGTGACGTATACCTCTATTATTTCTGCTGGGGTTCTTCCGGAGGCGGCCAAGGAATCCCGTGTTGCTGAGGGCTCAACCCATGGTGACGGGGGCTCTACCGTACCTATCCTTGAGACAGTTGAATTTCAGTAGGGTGATGCTGAACCAGCTGGATCCCTTTTCGGGGTGGCTGGGGCAGAAGAACCAGCTGAATTTGACTCGGAGGTTGCCGGTGAGGGGGCTCCGGCGGTTGTGAGCGATTCGCAGCCTCCATGCTCCTTCCATGGTAAGATAAGCCAAATCTTAACTTATGAGGAGGCCTATCTGCTATATCATCACATCCTTCGGGTTAGACTGATTGATAGTTGCTCTGGACATACAGGTCCTGCCTCTCCAGTGCCGATAACGGACACTGTCAGGGTAGGCTCTGCCGAAGGGGAACTGGCAGAGAGTAGCGTACCCCCTCCTCTTCTGACTTATATTGAAGGACCTCCTGCTGGCTCGAATTCGGAAAGTCAGGTGGCGGCATAGCCGGGACAGGAGACAATCGTTCCTGCGTCCTTTCTGCTCAGGCGACTCCGAGAGTCGACCTTTCTACTTTGCCGAGTGTCCAGACTCTTCGGGTGGCGGAGGAGTTAGCCGCAATGCACGTCTTTTCGCTCGGAATTTGTCTCTCTGGTGGCAAGTTCTAGCGTGCTTCCTTCGACACTGCCGGCCACGCTTCCTTTGACCGTCCTCCGTGGAGGTTCTGGACGAAGCGTCACAGGACGTGGTTGACAGCTTCTATCGCCACTTAAAGAGAGGAGTTGCGGCTGCTGTGGAACGGGGGACCCCTTTTGCCTTGGCCCGGCAATGCGCCCAGGGTCACATTGATATTCTTAAGACTCTTCCCGGTGGGGCGGGGATAGCTGCGCTTCTGAGGCAAAATTGCTGGAGGCTGATCAGCTGGTGGCCCAGCTTCAGGTGCTGCGACAAGCTGATCTGTCTGCTGCTATAGATCAAGAGCGTGGTTTCCTCATAACTGCCATATAGAAGATAAGGGCTGCTCGGGATTAGACCAAGCCGGTCATACTGAAGGACCTTCGCGATCTGTCTCAGCTATATGATCAGTTGAACCGTAAGAGTGATGTTACGGCTCGGGAAGCGACTGCCTCCCGTGGGGTTATTGACACCCGGGAGCAGATCCTTGAGCTTCAGAGGAAGTTAGCTTTCCTGGAGTCTGAGTTTGAAGCTGCCCGCACCGAAAAGGGGCTGATTATTCAAGGCTGACAGAGTTACTCGAGCTTCTGCTGGCCTGGAGCTCGCTCTGAAGAAGCTTGAGGATGGTTGGCAGGCACACATGTACTTGGATAATGCGGAGCGGTTATCTCAGGAGGCCGAGCGCCGAGCTAAGCAGCGGCTTGAAAAGGGGACCGCCTTGGTGAGGAATCGTTCCTGGAATTATGTACCGCCGAGCCATAGTCGGCTCTTTTGCTTTTTTATGTTCATGTTCTTTTCTTTTTTTTTATCTTGTAATAGAGACATAGTCCCGGATAATGTAGTACCATTCTGAATAAATGAGCATGTTTCGAATCACTTTATTTCTTGTACTTGTTGTGTTTGTGACATTTTTGTCCCACTGGAGGACTATTTGTGGACCTGTTACCCTGGGCATACCTTAGTTTTAGGTGGATAACAAGTTTGAGAGGGATACCTAGAACAACTTTGCGATGAGGGCATTGTGTAAGTTCTTGGTATCGAAAGAATGCTAGGGAGCAGCTGGGCTCCCAAGACATGATAAAAAAAGAGTGGCTTGTACTAGAAAACTTAGTACAGCATTTGTGGTCGACTGCGGACATTTGTGGTCAACAGAGGACACTGGCGGTCAACAGAGGACATTTGTGGTCGTCGGAAGACATTTGTGGACCTATTATCCTTGGCGTACCCTAGATTTTTTTGGGTACAGATAATAAGTCGAGAGAGAACCAACATACTTACTCAGAGGTAATGAGGACATGGCAAATATGAGGGTTTCTTGATGGAGCCTTCCCACTCAGAGGTAATGAGGACATGGCAGGAGTGGGCTCCATGAAGGGGTACATAGGACAACTCAGAGGTAATGAGGACATGGAATTTCTATGTGAGGGGGCGGTTTATTTTTGATGGAAGTGAGACGACTCAGAGGTAACATGGACATGGTCGTTTTAGGAATTTTGTGGATCTGTTACCCTTTTTGTACACTGAGAGTGCGAGTATGGACCATGAGGGAGGAGCTCTTTCAGAAGAATAAGTTCAGAGGCATGGTCATACATGACTTACTACCTAAAAGAGTGACCGAAATATAAGTTCAGAGGTACCTGCGGGTACATAACTCAGCAACCTGGGATATTTGGAGGAAAAGCGTAAGTTCAGGGGTGCTAGAGGGTACATAACTCAGCAATCTGGGGTTTTGTGAATGTGAGTTCAGCGTACCGGGGGTACATAACACAATAATCTAGGATTTTGTGAATGAGTTCAGCGGTACCGGCGGGTACATAACTCAATAATCTGGGATTTTGTGAATGTGAGTTCAGCGGTACGGCGGGTATAACTAATACTCTGGGATTTTGTGAATGTGAGTTCAGCGTACCGGCGGGTACATAACTCAATAATCTGGGATTTGGAGAATGTCGTTTAGACATAATATTTCTTCAGGAACTTGCCGTTGACGGCAACATGAGCAAGTCTCCGTTTTGTTTTGCGAGGCGCCAAGCACCGTTGGAGAATACAGCCTCAATGATAAATAGACCTTCCACTTTGGCTGGAATTTGTCGGCGGTTTTGTGAGTCATAACCACGGCCTCCGAATTGCCAGAACGAGATCGCCCACTTGGAATGTTCTGATTTTAACCTTCTTGTTGAAGGCTCCGGAGATGCGTTTGGTATAGCTCGATTCGTTGCTAAGCCAATAGGCGCTTTTCATCTAAGGCCTCCAACTCTTGTAGCCGGCGACGGTAGTTATCGTCCGTCGTCAATTGGTAAGTGAGAGCGATGCGGAGCGAGGGTATTTGAGTCTCCAATGGGAGAACTGCCTAACTCCCGTACACCATGGAGAATGGTGTGTTCCCAGTGGCCGTTCGGACTGTAGTACGGTACGCCCATAAGCATTCACCAAGCTTCTCGTTCCAGTCGCGTTTGTTTGATGATACGAACTTTTTGAGCAACTTGATGATGGTTTTGTTGAATGCTTCAGCCAGACCATTAGCTGCTGGGTTGTATGGTGTTGAAGCAATATTCTAGATGCAGTGCTTGTCGCAGAACCGATAGAAGGTGTGGCTTATGAACTGCGGACCATTATCATGGATGATCCTTCGGGGCAGTCCAAAGCGATAAATGACGTGATGCTTGAGGAAGCTGATCGTTTGAGTCTTTACTTCTGCAAGTGGAACAGCTTCCGCCCATTTGGAGAAGTAATATGATTGTGAGTATGAAGCGATGTCTCGGGAAGAAGGTAGAGTGATCGGACCGATGATATCCATTCCCTATGCTTCGAATGGCCAGGACGCCACTGTCGGATATAGAAATTCGGACGGCTGGTGGATGAAGTCCGCGTGGACTTGGCAGACTTTGTATTTTCTTGCATAATCTATCGCATCTGCTACCATCGTGGGCCAATAGTAGTCATTCGTCGAAGACGGTCTTATAATTTTGGGCCAGGCTGATGGGTCCCGCAGACACCGTCATGGGCTTCGTGTACGGCTTCTTTGGCTTCTCGTTTGACAGACATCGAAGCAATAATCCATCGTAGGATCGGATACAGCATTTTCATCTCTGTATCGTAGAAGAATATGAGGGAACGTCTTCTAATAGAAGTGGTTCCTTTGGATTCTCGGCAGGATATCGTAGACTACGAAGTCAATGAACGGCTGTCTCCAGTCTGGTGCTTCGTCGATCGCCTGAGCGGAATAACTCGCCACGAATTGAACGTTGTTCTTGGGACAGACCAGTTCATGGCCTATCACGTCCACCAAATGATGAATTTGGTTCGGCACTGCTAGGGAAGTGGCAAGGCCTGCAAGGGCATCGGCTTCGATATTTTGGAGTCTGGGGACGTGCTCGATGAAGAACCCTTCAAATGACGAGATGATGTTGATCGCTATTTGGTGATAGGGGATCATATCTTCATGGCAGACTTCGTATGAACCCCGATCTAATTGACGATTAACTGTGAATCGTATGCTTCAGATATTCTACCCCCAGCTCTCTTGCAAGTTGGAGGCTAATGACTAAAGCATTGTACTCGACCACATTGTTAGAGCAAGGTTCCGTAAGGGAGTAAGCACGATTGATCACCAGTCCAGAAGGAGAAATTAGCACCACCCCGACTCCGATGACGATGTTGCCCTTGGATCCGGTTGAAGCACCGTCGAACAACATTTGCCATATGTCATCGTGAGAGGTCGTATGCGAATCAGCGATCTCATCTGGGATTTCTTCGTATATTCTGGCCGACTCCGAGCCTGGGTAGGCTGCTAAAAAGTCTGCCAGAGCTTGACCTTTAACAGCCTTTTGTGGGACGAAGATCATATGGAAGGGGGACAATAATATTACCCATGTAGCGAGCGAGAGCTGAGTTCCCCTGGTTTAGTCATGAGTACCCTGAGGGGGTTGACTCGTGATATCACATATATGGTTTTCCCCGTGACATAGTGTCGCGTCTTTTGAATGGCGAACACTAGGGCGAGGCATTCCTTCTCCACGGCGGTATATCGGTGCTCTGGCCCGATTATCATTCGCTGAGGTAATATAGCTTGCTCATGGCCTGCATCGTTGTTTTGTGCTAGCAGGGCGTCGAGAGAATGCTCCATTGCCGTACATAGAGCAGGATTGGTTTTCAAGCAACCGGGGCCACCGAGACTGGAGGGTTCGACAAATATTCCTTGATGCTGCCGAAGGCACGTGGCATTCTTCGTCCCATACGAATGAGACGCCCTTCTTCATGAGGTGAGTGAATGGCTGACATCGTCCGGAGAGGTTGGAGATAAACCTTCTGATGTAGGCTAGCCTCCCTTGAAGGCCCCGAGTTCTTGGAGATTTCTTGGGGGACCCATCTCCATGATTGCCTTCGTCTTCTCAGGGTCTACGTGGATACCCTGGGAGGTGATGATGAAACCCAAGAACTTCCCGTTGGATACGCCCAAGAAGGATTTTGTGGGATTCATTTTCAAATTGTGCGCTCGCATCAGGTCAAACACTGTCCTTAGATCATGCAGATGATCTTCTTAGAGCGGCTTTTGACGCGATGTCGTCAACATAGCATTCCACTGTTTTATGCAAGTGGTCTCTAAAGATGATGCTCATAGCCCTCTGATAGGTGGCGCCAGCATTCTTCAAATCGAAAGGCATGACTGTGTAGCAGTATGTGCCAATTGGTGTTCGGAATGATGTATGCTTTTCATCATAGGAACATCTTGATTTGATTGTACCCGAAGAAACCATCCATGAATGACATATGCTCGAAGCTGCAGGTGTTGTCGATCATGATGTCTGTGATAGGGAGGGGGAACTCATCTTTGGGACACGCCTCGTTTAGATTGTGGAAGTCGATACAGATTCGAATCTTTCTATTCTTCTTGAGGACCGGTACTATATTGGCGACCCAGTCCGGATGTTGTTCCTCACGAATGAAGCTGCTGGCTATCAGTTTGTTGACTTCGACTTTGATCGCATCCATGATGCCTGGGCGGAAACGTCGTTGCTATTGTTTGACTGGCTTTGCATCTGGCCGAATTGAGCTTGTGAAGAGCAACAGGGTTTAGCCCTGGCATATCTTCATAGTTCCAGACGAACACATCAATATTCTTTGACGAGTTCCAGTAGCGATTCTCGCTCTTCGTCTGTCAGGCTTTTACTAACGAAGATTGGTTTTGGAGAAGAGTCGCTGCCGAGATCCACTTGCATTACCTCATCTTCAGTAGAGGCTCTTTTGTTTAAACCGCTTTTCATTGCACATCCAGTTGTTGGGCCCACGGCTCTAATTCGAGGAGTTCAGGAAAGTCTTCACCTTCTTCGTAAGCATCGGCGAGTGCCATATTGACAGACATGACTTGCCTAAATACATCCCTGATGCTGATATCTGAATCAGAAGTTGGTGATCCGGTTGAGTGTGAATGCCAGTCGCATTCCTTATCTGAGCTTTCAGGGGTTGTTGCAGGCGTAACATATCCAGTCCGCATCGGGTTTTGTTGTAGTAGTCCTGTGATTTGCCAGCCAGGACCGGCGACTTTAAAGGTAATCGTCGACCAGTACCGTAGTTCAAACTGGCATAGTCTCCAGATCATACCCCTGTTTCTGTATGAGGTATTTGGATTGGGGGCTATATAGATAGAGAGGCAGTCTTCGGCATCGATTTGAGATCGACTTCTTCTATGGTGAAGGGCTGCGGATCATTCTTCCGACCGAAGATGATTGGATGGTCCCCTCCCTCGATTATGCGGTAAGCGTCTTCCACGGGAGTCAGTTGATATGCGGTGTAAACATTTATCACATGTGGTGTAGGTGAGTGCCTATACCGTGTTCCATAGCATACTTTGTACAAACCTTATTAAGCTCGATGTAGTTCAAAGATAGCCCTTTATTGATGAAGTAAGGTATCTTTTCCAGTGGGATTACATCATCTATGGATGGAACATCAGTGTGAACAGCCACATACTTGGCCAGTTCTAGTTCTTCTTCGGCCACCCCCTGTATAAATAAAGACTGAGAGGATGACTTAGGCAACTTGATCATCAGGGGTTCTGCTGGTGGAGCAGAACGTGGAGTTGTTGGCAAACTAGCGACCCCCAGTTTGGTACTCGATGCTGGCGGGGAGTGGTTAGCTCGCTAGAAGCCCCAGATTTTGCATCGGGTTGACGATTCTTTTTGGGAAACGTATCGTCATTGGCTTGTCGGAGGGATTGAGCTTCTCCGTTTGTGGCTGGCCGACTCTGGGCAGTCTGATTGTCAGTGGCTCCGTTGGGTCTTGGCGCTTGGCCGGACCTTGGCTGTCGGATTATCATTTGCCCTTCTTGTGCCGAGAGGCTGATTGCGTCCTTACGCAGAACGGCCGTAAGGGGTGCAGACTTGCCAGGTTTGCGAGCTTGGAGGTGGATGTCAGGTTCTTCTGATACTGTGGTTGTCTCTGTTTGGCTTGCATATCTCTTTCGCTAAGGTACCTCTTCGACTTTTCGTATAAGCAGGAGTCTGAGTAGTAGGATTCGACCCCTTTGAAGGGATCGATGTCGGCAAATTCTGTCCTCACGAACCGTGTTTATCGACATCATTGAAGCACTGGTGCAACGTGGAAGGCACGATCATATAATCGTATATCCAGGGATGCCCCAAGAGGATATTGTAGGAAGTGTCCGCATCTATGACGTAACAGGTCACTTCAGGATGATGCATAGAAATGTGCAGATGGTGTAATAGACCCTTCAGGATGATGCTTATGGAAGAACCAGGATCAATGTGCATCCGATCCACCTTCACGTCGCCGATATATCCAGTGTAATATAACGGACGATCGTGCAGGTTGGTTTTGATAAGCATGTCCTGTAGAGTGAAGACAATGTTAGGCATCGCTCCTGTGCAAGCGCTGTCTTGGAGATCAGCATGCGAGCTCTCTCCCGTGAGGTTGACCTGAGCTAGATATGCGTCGGCATTCTGGAGTGCATCGTTAAAGCCACGCGAACATCCTTGGAGAGTCTCAGGAGCTCGTATAATGACAATTTGGCCGGTGTGTTGGCCAATTGTGCCAAGATGTCAAAGTTGTAGGGCCTTTTCAGCCCATGAGGTGCCTCTTTTCGGAGGGATTTGTCAAAGCGAGTCTCCTTCGGCCTAGGCTTGTCGGTCGTCGGAGGTTGAAAAGGTCCCGGAGCGTCAGCAGTAGCCAGCTGATGTTTCTCAGTCGAGTTATCTGGTGTAGGTTGGGATTGAGCACCAGACGAGTAACGACAGCTACGGCTTCCTCGACATCTGCGAAATTGTGCGGTAGGATCTGACCTTTCTACTCTTCTTCTTGCCAATGGGGAGTGGGCGGGCTGAGTCACTTCAGGTACCAAGTCTGGATGGACCCACATGACCTCACCTCGTGACGTGGTGAGGGTACCAGACCAGCAGCCTAGATCTCGAGGAGGTAGAAGATTAGCAATCTCCATTGTCGCCAGAGGGACGGGTACCACACCGTCTTGAGTCTCTGTCGGAGGGAAGCTGCCAAACTGTACGGACACAATGTTGGCCGCCACGGTTACCTCCTCGAAATCAATAGCCAGAGCCTTTGAATCGATGAGATGTTGGATGTATCGCTTCAGTTGGTAGCAGTCGTGTGTAGCATGGTGGACGTAGCGGTGGTAATGGCAGTACTTTGGGCTCTCATTTCTGCCGGCTGAGGCATCTTGGTGGAGGGAGCTGAATTCTATCTCCTTGTATGAGCATGTCCAAGATGGGCTTGACATGGCCGTCTTCGAAGGAGTAGGTCATTTGCGGCCATTGCTTGTCTACCGATTTTGACTCAGGTTTCTGGGCTGCGTCGGCCACCATAGCCTGTTTGCCCTTGTTGTCCCTATTGTTGGAGGAGTTACCACCATTATTTTGTTGGTATTAGGGCGCTTGCCCTTGTCCTTCCTCCGAGATGTGCAATCCCAGTTGGCGAGCCTTCTTCAACCTGTCTTCGGTGCTAGAGGCACTGATGATGAACGTCTTCCAGTCCTTGAATTGACTTTCACCCATCCAGAGGCTGATTGTTGGAAGCAGTCTCTTTTGGCAAATTTCAATCAAGGAGGAATCAGGGTTGCCAGAAGGCAGCTTCATTGCGGTTTGGCAAAACCGCTCGATATAATTTTTTGTTAGCTCTTTCTTCCCTTGAACGACGTCCATGAGGGTGGACATTGTGATGTCCTGTCCTACTTCGTAGAATCTCTCCAAGAACATGCGCTTGAAGCTGGCGAAGGAGTGGATGCAGTTGTCTGGCAGATTGCGGTACCAGTCGAAGGCGACCCCTTCCAATGCCCCGATGAATAATCCTGTAAGGATAGCATCGTCATGGGGCAGGTGGTCGGTGGTGACCTCGAAGTAGGTGATGTACCTGCTTGAAGATTCCCATCATATGGATTGATGTGGAATGGTTTATACTTTGGGGAAGGGAATATCTCTCCATGCAGCGGGATACGGTTGTCGTATCCTGAGGTCTTGGCAGTTTTCTCGGGCATGGAACATGGCCCGGAGCTCCTGGACCTCTCTTCTTGCCTCCCTGGCCTCGTCTGCAGCGGTAGGAGCCGACATTTCAGGAGGATTATTGTCTAGGTTTGGTGTCGCTGAGTTCGAGTCCGCATTGACCGCGGGACCCAAGTTTGTTTTGCCAGGCGTCCCTCCTTGCAGAGTAGGGAGGGCTGCTTTGATCTCGTCCATCGATTTGACCAAAGTGCGTAGTATGGCCTCCAGAGTATCGATGCGTTGGCGATCACTGGGACCATCTTGTTCGTCGTTTGTCATGAATGCCGTCTTTACATGAGTAGAAGTGGAAGGGACAGTGGATGACGTACCCTCCAATCATACCCCGGTACCGAGAAGTCATCGGGGTATGTGGGAATGTTTCCCTCTGGTTCGGACTCAGAAGGAATAGTACCCCAGCTTCCGAGCTTGCCTCGTCTTGGAATTGTGGACGTCCTCGGGGACGTCGGGATCTGCTGCATCTGATGGGAGAGTTGTTTCCCCGGGCTTGTCTCCGGAATATCATTGTCGTGGATGTTCGGAGGAGTGCTACCCCCAGTTCTAGCGACCCCCAGTGATGTCGATGATGAATCTCCTACTGTAGCAGATTTGTCTTTGAACGGGTACCTTGGAAAACTCTGGTGGTGGACAACCGTTTAGACGACAGTTTTTACTCATAGTGGTAGAAATCTTTGGGCTGGAAACGTTTATCTTTCCCTCTTCCATCGGTAGGGATTTTTGAGTAGAGTTGCAGGAGACAATGGGAGGCGCCTCATCCTCTGAGCTCGGCTGTTGTAATCTTTGGAAGATGGACTGTCGGTCTTCTCGTACCGTCGTGTTGTTGCAACAGCAGTTGACAATGACTTGGGTACAGTGACGTCCGTGGGGGATTCTTTGCACACCGAGGCCTCTTCTCTTTCCTTGCGCTTGTGGAGGATAACCTCACGCAAGTCAGATGGGTCTGGAATAACCATGTTTGCTTTCTGGGTTTTGGGAGACTTTTGGGAACCACTCTGTCCGTTTACCGCCGGGGGATGGACTCGAGTGGTTCTGTACAACTTCCATCAGAGGCCCGCATAAAGTATGTGGAGCGCTCGGATGATCAGAGGCCGGGACAGCGGACTGAGCTCACCAAGCTCGCGCTGCCCTAGACTTTTCACTCTAGTGCGTGAGGGCACATAATAGAAGAGTCTAATTGGTGCTGCAGAGAGAATCAGACATTTTTCTCGGGAGCGTGAGAGATCAGGACTATAGGAGAGGCGATCGATGACTGATCCTCCGAGCGGTGGAGCAGATAGCATGCGGCTGGAATCAATAGTCTTCATGCGGCTGGCAATCGTAGCCGCATGGGCTTTCTTCATGCTGGAAGTCTCGACCGCATAAGTCTTCTCCATGCGGCTGGAAATCTTGGCCGTATGGGTATTCTGCATTCGGCTGGCAGTTTCGGCCGTATGGACATCATGCATGCGGCTGGCAGTCTCGGCCGCATGAATGTTCAGCTTGCGGCTAGTGCCTTTGTTCGGCTTCTTCTGGAGCACTTAGAATCACTTTTTGCCCCCTACAAGTCCAGCATCGTAGTGCTTTCCTCTGCCGGACTTGGGACAGCAGAGTCCTCTATGGCTTGAAGTGGGGCCGCATGAGAGTTGCCTTCGCCGTCCTGGACCGGTAGAGAGTATTCCGTCCAGAGCTTGGGAAGGAGCAAATGATTTTGGCCTCCATTCCCTGCGAGCTTTCTTTGTGCGGGTTCGCTTCTGGACCGGGCCAGCGCTCCCGTCGGAGAGCATTTCTTCAAATGCCTTGGTGAAGCGGACGACCATCTTCTGTTGTGTGGAGCCAAGTTTGGCTGCATCCGATTGCGTCACCAACTTCTCAGCCGTGGAGAAGTTTATCCCCAGCAGAGTCGCCATCGTGTTTGCCATTGATTATAAAAACAGAACAATTATATCGGAGGACTGGACTTTTACTTTACAATACAAACTCGCTTGTATAAAGAAAGCCTAGGGACGAAAACCTAGTACAGCAATCTAAGTACAATTATTTATTTTAGATTCTGGGGGGTGGCGATAGTGGCTCGGGAAAGCGACGGCAGCTCTGCCTTACTCCTTGGACGATCGGACGCAGCCTTGGCTCTGGTGAAGAAATGCTCTTGGACGTGTGGGAAGACTCCCTAGATCTCTGGATGTCTCTGTAGTGCTCTCTCCCTTTTTTCTCCGCTCCTGTCTCTGAATTCTTCCGAATTCTCCCGAATTCTCCAGGATTTGCAAGAGAATGGCACCTTGCTATTTATAGAAGGGGGTGTGATCATTAGGGTTTGCCAATGATTGCCTCCTTGAGAAGTCGACGGTTAAGGATCAATTAATTGGGCCATTAATTCTGATTGTACCAAATCTGGTAATTAATGTGGATTGCATCAAATCTCTGTGGCAATAAATGTTGATTGTCATGAATATTTATGATTTGTGATAGCCTGCCACGTGTCCAATTTGCTTGATTTGATTTGATCTGGACAATTATGACGTTCGCAATAAATCTGATCAGGGAAGATAAGACTGCCAGTGTCTCAATTGTCGCGAAGAGCGCCACGTGTCTCAACTGGACCGTCCTGGCAGAGCCGCATATGGATGGTTCTCTCAGCCGCAAAGCATGCAGCCGAATGAGGATGGACAGCCGCATGGGGATAGGCAGCCGCATGGGAATAGACAATCGCATGGGGATGGGCAGCCGCATGTGGATGGGCAGCTGCATGAGGATGGGCAACCGCATGAAGTGGGCACCGCATGAGGATGGACAGCCGTACGAAGTGGACGGCCGCATAACTGTAGCAGCCGCATGGAGTGGCCTCGGGACTTATTGGATTTTGCCAGCTGTAAGAAGATTTTCTCCTCTTTCCTAGGGACACGCCATCATGTCAGTCATTATTGCGTCTTTATGTCAGAGCTGTCGTAGCTGTCATTTGTCAGAGCAGCCGTCAAGGCATTAAATGCAGCCGAATGTAGAGAAGAACTGTTGAAGGCCACGTGGCTTCTTTCTGGGCACATTGAACTATCCGAGCCGCATGGACCCTTGAGCCGCATGGACTTGAGCCGCATGGACTGAGCCGCATAGGGATCCTGAGCTGCATGGGGACCTTTCTGTCGGAGCCGCATAGAACTTTCTTTATTCTTTTTATGCTTCTACAGTATGTTGTGATACTAATTGTTGAACATGTGATGCAAAGACCCAAGTATTGGGCGTTGAGTATATCAGACTTTGGTTCAAAAGAATGGTAACACTAAATGAATAGTCCCTAGGTTGGTTAAATGAGTATGCGAGCCTACGGCTCAAGGCAAGTTTGCAAGATGAATGAGAACTGTGGCTGATGTACTTGAATTATGTTATATGCATGTATGTTTCTTATTAGTTAAGTTGAATTCATATGCATGGTTGTGGACAACTTGTACACAAGGTAGTTCCTCGAACGGTACTCCGAGACCACGGAACCGGTTCGGCCTAGGGGGAACATAGTGCTGAAGTAGTAGCACGGTCATTCGAAAACCTTCCTATCGGGCTAGCTACCCACCAATGAAGAGGAGTCGTTTAACCACGATGTCCAAGATGGTGTATAGTCAGTGACCATATATAGATAGGTGCCATAGCTAACAATATCTTATGCATGTGAATAAGTATTATTCATAAATGTACAGAGAAGGATATCGATCGTTGGTCAGATTCACCAAATTGGTTAACAATATAAATTGCTTATGTTTCGTTTATCAATATGTGCTGCTTATGTTCCTATAATATATGAATTATTAATGGACCCTAAGGAAAGATAGTAAGATAACAAATCAATAGTGTACGTTATTTAATTTACTACTATTGATTTATGGTAAGATTGGTTATGGTCGCTCACCAGTACATATGTGGCAATGTACTGACCCTCGTCTCCACATGTACCGAGAATCTAGTAGATAATCTTAGTTGCTGAAGGCTTGCTATCCGACTCTTTAGAAGCTTCGCAGTCTCTTGAAGTTTCTACTAGCAAAAGAAAGCATTTTGCTAAAGGTGGTTATTGCCGCCTTTTTAATAAAAGGATATGATATATGGAATAAGTTGTACCTCATTTCAATATTTCTGCAAGTTGTAAGATAAGTTGGGCATTTCATCTCCGCTATTTGAGAGCCTTATGTTTTCTTATGCAAAGTTATCAATAAAGAGCTTATTTCAGATCATATCTGTGTTATTCAACTTCTCGTGAACTTATAGCGAACTAAAATCAAAATGCCCCTTTTATAAAATGTACAATATCTCTTTTATAAATTGTATACGAGCACGTCTTATACAAGTACAACTTCAAACTTGTATGGCATCATGCCTTAACGAGGACGAATGATTCTGCGTGAATCAAAGCGAGGATGAACGATTCCCTGAATCGGGCATGATGTAGTGTCGTGCTCCGTGAAGGCACTAGATGATCAGAGAGATCAGATTGTTGGCTCTGCAACAGAATACGATTAATCTGGTGAGTGGACGAAGACTCATTTTCTGATTCGCTTACGCCTAATAAGAATCTGAGTTTTTGGAATAATGTTATTGCTAATACAAGATGGTAATCCTTGTGATTGTTAATACATCGAATCTGTATGCTCGTAAAAGAATGAACATGTTGCCATGCTAGAGCTAGTTGTTGCTTCAATATATAAGCCTTGGCATATTTAACAAGAAGAGAACCCTTACTTCCCCTGAATTGTATGCTATCGATAACAGAATATAAGTTAATGATACCAAGATGTTACTATGTTGCATAAGTAGATATATACGCTATGTTCCTTATCGTCTGTTGGAATGACTGAATCGTATGGGATTATCGAATCGAACAATTGATCTAATCGTATAGAAAGTAATTGGTGCTTGAAAGAATGGATATAGAACAAAGAATAGATGGAAATGTATGCTTATCGATAAACTGTAGCATCACAGATATTTTATCTGATAGATTGCATTCATGCATAGGTCTGGACAACTTGTGCACAAGGTATAGTCTCTCGATCGGTTCCTTGGGTGCTTGGAGTCGATCGTCCATGGAGGGATTAGGCACCCTGAGGTAAAAGAGACCTCGCAATTAGGGCGTGTCATATCTATTAGTGAGATGGGCCAGAGTGTCCCAACTGCTAATTACGGGAAATGACACATGGACCGTCATATAGATTAATTAATGAAGATTTGAACCCTGTGCCGTAGCTGCTAGCATGTGCGGTATCAGTACAGAGCTGAACCATGAGTCACAGCTGGCGGTCTATGCATGTGTTAGTATAGAGCTGAGCCTTGAGTCACAGCTGCTAATCGATGAACATGCTCGATAAAGATTATTTTTAGCTTAACCATGTAGAAACGAACAGAGAATATTGTCGTATGTATATTGTGTTTCTAATCCTTGTCTTATGCAGGGATGAACTGTCGGCTGTGGTAAGAATCACTGAAAAGTGATATAATTGTTGCTTAAGTTTTATGTTCATAAATTGTAGCAAAGAGTAATCTGTTGCCAAGAATTGCATTCTTTCGTTCAAAGAAAAGATATGATTATCGTGCTTTTAATCTGACCCTGAGAATGTCTTGAATAGAGAAAAGAATGCTAATGTTATCGCCCCTGAGAATAGAATATGACTCATAAAATATGTTGTGCACTACAAAAAATGACTGGTCCGTCGTATGCTTGAAATGAAAGAAATGATATGTTGGTTTTTGTGTTTTCCAAAAGATGTAATCTGACTCTGTAATGCATGAAATGAACATAGGTAAAAGTACCAAGATCACATCATAAGAAATATTTTCTCACTAAATGAGTTAGTGATCGTTTCAGACGATGTAGACTTTGTTCACAATCACCAATATGTTGATATACTGACTCATCATGAGTCTACGAAGGTGCAAGAGGAATCTGGATGGATAGTCTGAAGCGATAGCCCGAGCCTCATCCTCAGGAGCTATAAATTAGAAGAGATGCCAAGAGTTGGTCACATAGAGTTGGTTTTGTATATAAAGGAATGTAATGTATGAAATGGGATCGTTGTAATTTGTAATGTTTCTGAGAGAATATAAGCCAAGTATGACATTGTATCAGAGAGAAATGAGAGCTTTGTAATCTATTCAAAGAATATCAATAAAGAGATTATTTCTTCTATATTGTGTTCAATTATATTTTGTAATGTATCCACTACTAATTTCAATATCTTTTTGTTCTGTTATGTTGTTGACAATATTTGTCTATCTTGTCTTGTTACAGGTCTTGGCCTTGTATGAGCACAACTTAGGCTTGTACGACATCATGCCCAAGTGAGGACAAACGATTCGATAGAGTCCAAAGCGAGGACAAAAGGACTCTGCGGGATCAGGCGTGACATAATGGTATCAGAGCAACACGATCCTCTGGCCAATTTTGATCAATTGAATTCGAAGATGTTCTCCTGATTCAAAATTCTATGCCTACTTGTTATCATCGATGAGATGAACGTTCTATACAATAAGTCCGTAAATATTTTTATAATGGCGGTATATGTTTTATCGATTTGATTGATAGAGTTTGAGATGTTTATTGAACATGAGTTTTGATATAATCTAAACTAGAATGTTTATGGATTAATAATGGCGAAGGATGAGGATTATCGCTGCTGTAACGCTCCAGTCCCAAAATACTTAGGACGAAGTACGTACACATGCCAGCTGTATACATACGAAGTATACTTCAATATAGGAACCCTCGTATGTATACATAAGCTGTAAAATGCAGTAAACCATAATAACTAAATCTCATCCACAAAATCAAAAGAATAATGATATAAATTAACTAAATAATTTTTCATTTATACATGTAGTTGGGCGGAGACAAATCCACTACCAACTAGTGAAAGAAAACATACAAGAAAATTATCGATAAAAATGGCAAGACGAACCAAGAGCAATCCTCTTTGAAGAAATGGAGAAGATCATATCGTGGCTAGAACACCTACGAAAAGTCACAAAGCACACCTAGAGAGATCACCAGGTCCTCAGAGGGATTTAACAAGATACATAAAGAACATGCCATATAAATCGTGATATAATAAATAAAAGAAAGGTACATGCAATAGAGTGCCGACCAGTTCTACAGTGATAATGCAGTTAAGAACAAACCTTCAACGCATGGGCACTCTGGCTGCAGAAAACTCAGGTATGGTCCCACCAGGATACCAGGGACCTCAAAGCATAACATTATCGAATATCAGAGGCCAGCAGGATCAGGAATAGGAAAGCGCATACGTGGCCCATACGTTAAGGAACTGTTCTTCCCATCCAATGTCTAGTAGGGTCATATCCATGACTCCTAGGAACCTCTAGTAACTGCCAAGTCTACTGTCATGCAATTCTATTGGCAGTTACTCATAACCGTCGCACGTCTCATACATATCGGTGGCCGGCCGACTACGCGAGTCCGTATCCTACATGTGACTCACATCACGTGATAAGGCTTGTGTCAAGGCCGTATGAGATATACTATTATCTCATCATCAATAGGTGGTCACTAGACTAAGTCAATGCAAGAAAATAGAACAAAACAAATAAAACGATCGATACGGTCGTTTGTACCCAAGTGTGACTTGGACGCACAATGATATAAATCAACAGATAAATAATGTGAATATAAATAACTAAAATAAGATAAAGTAAATCACAGAGTAAGGTGGCAAGGTATCTTGCCTGGTGGTGCGGAAATGGCAATCCGACAATCAAGTACGTCAGCAGTAAAACTCAAAATCCATGAACGGCTCTGGATGATCAAACAAATATCAAGAATATTCTTGATGTAAAAGATATATCTAGAAAACGCCTATCAAAAATTTAATTCTGGAACAGGGACAAAATCGTAATTTCGGATCAAAACGATGTCCGTCGTTGGACCGTTTTGTACCGAAATGTGTGCCAATATCTATGGTCTCTAAAGTCATCAAACTATATGTCTACAGGTCCGGTTTGAGGAGACGAACCCAATTGTATGTCCAAAGTTGGATTTCGGTGGACTGTGCATAATTTTGCCCATTGGAGTGGGTCGCGGGCCTGCCAAGTAGGCGTTTCGGTCGACCTTCTCAAAATTGGACCAAACTTGGCACACAGAACCAAAAAATTGATTTGGTCCTACTGGCGCAAGTTTTGTCTCGATTTGACGAACGTACATAAAGTAATTGGGATATTTGCAAATAGGTCGATACGATATTTTTGAAGGATACGCATCAAATTCGTCGCGCACACGCGACCAATTTGAATTCCGTCAAAGCCCACACGTCCGGGAAGTCGATACGCACCTTGAGATGATTTCGGTTCACGACCACGTCGTCCGGTTTGGTGGGACGTACGTTGTATCGGAGAATTTTTAATATTTTAAAAACATATTTTCTCTAATTTGAAATTAATTTTAAACAAAAAATAAACATCTAAAAATACTTTAAATAGGGTTTGATCTTGGTTAGGTGCTCTATAAGGCTGTTCAAACCGATTTCTAAAAATCGCAATACCCAGGTCGCAAATCGACCGCAAACATGGGACGTTGGGACAGTTTCTATAGTCCAAAAAATCGAGTTTTTCTTGATTTTGGAACTCGTTTTTCGTTGTGCATGATGCAAATAAAATAAACTACTTGAATGGGGTGGACTTGGTTAGGTTGGCAACGTACCAGTTAAGATGGTTCCGAAAATGATCGAACATGGTGATCGCTGCTGCCACATGAAGTTGCTTTACTGATGTTGCTGCAATTGGCTTGCCGCAAGTATTGCTGTTGTCGCGGCTGTCGCACGGCGGTGTCGCTGCCTGGCCGGCCGACGGCCACCATGTGGTGATGCGCACGTGCATGGTGCCAGGGGACGAGGGCGCGGCGCTAGGGTTTTGATAAAAAAATTTCTCGTTTTCGTTTATATATATATGTACACGTTCGTGCGTGGGAATAATAGAGGGGCTCGGGTTCGGTTCGCTACTGTTCCGCGGGAACAGTAGTGGATCAGTTTTTTTTCTTTTTTTTTCTTTTATGAACTTCTATTATACTTATATTCATATAAATATATCCAGTATTTATACCTAGTTGCATGCATATAGTTCATTACAAAAAATCTAATCATTACTTTCAATACAGTAACATGATATTTTAAATATATATGTTTATTTCTTAAAACTTTAGAATTTTTTTTTATAACAATAACTTTATATTTACTACTTATTTAATACATAAAATCCCTAAATATTTTAATATAAATTCAGGAAAATTTTAGAGTCTAAAATAATTCTAAAAAAATAATAAAAATTTTCTTGTACAACTTATCTCATTTATATGACATGCATAAAATTATTTAACATTAAAACTTTAAACAAAATTAACCATATACCCATTCTTCTAATAATTAAATGGTAAAAGTAAAATTCTCAAAAAAATTATCGAAATTTCGAGGGTTTTACATCCTACCCAACTTATAAAAATTTCGTCCTCAAAATTACAATAAGTCTTAATATCAAAGGAGAACGAGATTAAATAAGGAGGGGGAGTAGGTATGTTAATCGTACACGATTTCTGAAAGATAGAGGTGGTAGTTACAAAAATAATCCACATTGACTCCAAATCCTATAAGGTATCCTTGGTTCAAAGCCCTACCCAACTTATAGAAGTTGGCTAATAGTGGAAATCGTCATTACAAGGCTTCAAAGAAAGATAATTTCTAAAGAGAGACTTGAGAATATTGGGCTCTTCCTACCGTAGTCAAGGATTCTACGTGAATCTGGATATCGTCACGACATTGCTGGTCAATAACTACTATAAGAAGGTTATTGTAATTTTTACTCTAGCGGTCATGCTTCCGCCAAGATGGTAGGGACCTCTTATTTGAATTTAACTAAAACGTGTTGGTTCTACAAAAATC
>JANAVB010008115.1:0-84308 GCA_029216955.1 Iris pallida
GGGAGGTCTATTTGTGGATTGCCCTTCACCGTTGAATATTGATTTCACGGATGCCATATATACTCTCTAGGGTATGTTATATAAGAATATAACCTGCTCTGATACCAATTGTAGGATCGTTGAGCACCTCTAGAGGGGGGGTGAATAGAGTGCGTGTATACAGCGGAAATATAATCATCAATTAAAAATTAAACTATGGCAGATATGTAAGAGATAGTAAATAAAGATAAGAGAATCAAACTCAGTGACACAGCGATGTATACTGGTATCCCTCTGAGAGGACTAATCTAGTCTCGAGTACTCTTGCTCGATGTTAATCCACTAGGCACAAGCTTTAACTGAGAGCTTGCAATCTCTTACAACACCGTGCTTGGTGACATGCGCACGATCGCTTCACAACACCGTGCTTGTGGCGAGCGCACGACCAGCTCCACAACAGAAAAGTTGTTGAAACTTGAACGACCTCTTACAACTCTTGAGTAACCAAAGACTCTAAATCAACTCTGATAGTACTGGCTTTTGGCTAAAGATGTGTAGGTGAGATTTGAAAATCTTAGATCGTTTAGAAAATACTTGAATAGTAGAGAAGAGAAGATGAAGAATGAATTGATGATTTGAAGTGAAAAGTTCTTCTCTATTTATAGTGTTTCACCACCGAACTCAGACAGACTCGGACAGAGTTCGATGCAAATATCTCGCAAAATAGACGTTGCTCGCAGATTTGGAGGCAACTGAAGTTTGAATACAAACTGACCGAACTCTCGTCAGAGTTCGGACCGAACTCGGGCCGAACTCGGTTTGGAGTTCTGTCAGGAGATATTTAAAAATCTTTTGTAAAACAGTTTTCAAACATGTTTTTGGTTATTTGTAAAATCATTTGAAAAGAATTTTTCGAAATATGTTTTTGAAATATTTGTAACCGAAAATACGAAAGGGTAAAAATAGGTTTCTAGAAAGGAGGACAATTTTAACCCTAAGCCATTACCATAATTGATTTTACAAAGTAATTCCTAGACTCAATAAAATGTAAAATACAGCATAAAAGTAGAAAAGAGTCTTCAGAAGATTTGATGACTTTGACGCTTTGATTTATGCATACATCGTCCGTTGAATATATTTCATGCATCCTGAAATAGTTAGCAGCATTTTCTATATTTTTGTATTGACTAAAGTATATGTTGATTATCGAAATCGGGTGTGACCGTGGAATGGGCCAACAGTTAAATGGATTCTTGGAAATTTTAGCAATTGAATTATTTAAATAAGATTGTTAATCTCTTGTTAGTGTAGTATCATCTATAATTAATTAAGTAATAATATACCCATTGTTCTATAGTTAGTTACAAGTGTGTAAGGCTAGCATATATTATAAATAATTATATTTTTATGGATAAGAGAAGAGATAGTCAGTTGATATTATTTAGAACCTAACCGACTTATATACATGCTATGTGGACAGACAGATCTATTTTCCATTCGTGAGCACCCTGAGCAAGGCAATATACTCCTCTGATTTGTTCATTTCTCATGTCTTCATATCCTTTCTTGTGTCTCCTTGATGATACGATAGTTCACGATATTGTCTGGTTTCATGTTCCATGTTTCATTTGTGTCTAGGAGGGGAAATATAGATATGTGATCAAACCCTGTTACCACTCATGTGAATAGCTTGGGTCCCGCACCGTGCACGTGGCCAAAGCCGTACCATTTCATTATCATTGCATCTACCCAAGCCGATCACAATCTAGATGTATTTCAAATATTGCACATGTCAGGATTCAGTTTGTATTTCAGGATTTCATGGTTGTATTTCATGTTCAGGTTTATTTCATGTTCAGGTTATACTTCATGTTCAGATTATATTTTATGCTCAGGACTCTTACCATGTTTTCTGTTTTACTTTCAGTATTTCTTGTTCATTTTCATGTCTTCTTCTCATTTCCTGTACTTTACATTTATTCCTGTTTTCTTGATTCATACCATGATGTTATGTTCATTTCTCTGGATATACTAGCTCCGCTCTTGACTGGATAGTTGCAGGTATACTTGTAGGATTATCATTCTACCATATGGGCCAGAGCCCGGGATCTTAGCTGCAGGATGGTTCATGACGTAGCTTGAGGTTTCAGGTTTAGACTATTAGCTTTACTCTAGATATTGTCTTTAGAATTCATATACATTTCATTCTTGATGACTCGCATTTATATTCATAGAATTATGGATTATGGTGATCATTCTGGGATACATTTTAGATGCTGTAATTGTATACTTTCATGATTATCTGTTAGATTTTTCTAGTTTGGTACAGCTTACTTTACTTCGTCTCGACGAAGGCTGGGCGTGTTCGACTCGTGTCCGATTATTCGGAGCGGATCGTGATAGACGTCCATCTACCGCTGGCAGAATTTGCATACAAAATAGCTACCAGTCCAGCATCCAAATGGAGCCATATGAAGCTTTGTACGGCCGAAGTGCAGATCGCCCATTTGCTGGGATGAAGTCGAAAAACGGAAGATACTTGGTCCGGAGCTGGTGGAGCAGACCGTACAGAAGGTCAAGTTAATACGAGAGAGATTGAAGATAGCAAAAAGCTGGCAGAAGAGCTGTAATATTCCTATTTTGGAGTACGTATTTGACCGTATTATTTTTTTGGAGGATTTTAATTTTTGGGATATTTTTGAAATTTTTATTATTTTTGGAGGTAATTTTATCCTCATTATTATTATTATTATTAATTTTCTTGTTCCTAAACTACCCTCCCAAAATATATACTCCCCCTCACATCACCCCTCACGTCACTCACCCACTCCCTCTCTCCTCCCTCACCTTTCCCTCTCTCTCTCTCCCGAAATCTCCCCTCTCTTTCTTCTCTGGAGAACCCCCCCAAATCCCGTCTCTCTCTCAGCTCTCTCTCTTCCTCACTCTTCTTCCCTCTTCCCAGTCCCCTTTCCGAGCTTCCCCTCTCTCCCCGCTCTTCCCTGGCCCAGCCCCTCCGGCCACCTTCCCCGCCAGCACCACCATTATCGTCATCTCCTCCACCATCATCGCCGCCGTCGCTGTCATCCCCCCCGGCCTCCTCCGCCTCCTTCACCTACGAGCGCCTCCTCCATCACCCCACCACACCGCCACCCCTTCGTCGCCTCCTCCCTGAGCTCCCTCTTCCCGGAGCCGCCACCGCCAGCACCGCCCTCACCACCATCTCCTCCGCGGCCTCCGCCCCCTCCGCCATCGTCGTCGTTTCTATCTCCTCCGGCCACCCAGGCGTCGCGCCCCCGCGGTCGCCTCCAGCGCCGCCGTGACTTGGGCGCCGTCGCCGTCACCTCCCTGGTAACCGCTCCCCTCTCTTCCCAGCTCCTCCGCCCCCTCCTCTTCTCTTTTCTCCGGCGAGCAGCCGCCGCGCACGGGGACATCGTTGCCTCGAGCGGCGGACGCCCTTGGGCCCCGCGCCGCTCGAGCAGCGAGCCCTCTCGGCCTGCTTTCTTGGGCAGTGAGCCCTCGTGCTCCGTGCCTCTCCTTGGGTTGCGTGCTTCGAGCTCCGTGCACGCCTCGAGCACGGGACGCTATGGGCCCCCGCGCTGCTTGGGTTGCGTGATATCTCGATTCGCGTGATCCCTCGTTCCCCGTGCCTTTCGGGATGTGTGCCTCGATTTGTGTGTCGTCCCGTTTTCCGTGCACCTCGATCCACGCGCTGCCTTAGGCAGCGGGACGCCTCGAGCCCCGCGCTGCCTCGGGCAACGTGCCACCTCGGTTGGTACGTTGTCTCGATCCTCGTGTCTCGGCCTTTGTGCCTACCTCGTGACCCGTATCGCCTCGATTTACGTACACGTACCGATTTGTGTGTCGTATTAATTTGCGTGTTACATTATATCTTGTATTGCCTCGGTTTGCGTGCATGCACCGATTTGCGTGCCGCCTCGGTTGTGTGCCGTACTAGACTCTGCATCTTTTCGATTTGCGTGCACACATCAATTTGTGCCACATCGATTTACGTGCTCCTTGGACCTTAGGTCGTCTCGATTTACGTACACGTCTCGATTTACGTACACGTTTATGTTTCTCGTTCGTCTCCATATTCGTGTTCTTTCAATTCTTGTGCACGTCTCGATAAACGTGCGCGTCTCGATTTGCATGCCCGTATCGGTCTGCATGCCTCGGTTTCTGTGCCAGATCCCTGCACTGCTTGCGGGACCCGTACGGTATAGCCTCGTGCCATTCTTCGTGATTTTGTCATTATTTTATTATTTAATTCTAATGATTGTTTATTATGTGTTCTGAGGACCTAAATGGATGTGCTAGCTTGGATCCAGATCGCCGAAGACTTGCTTACCTAGTCGAGCCCTCTAGGCAAGTATCCCTTGCTCATCGACGGCTCTTGCCCTCTCTCCTGGATTTTATTTCATTTAATTAATTTGTACTTGTAAATTTTATAACCATGATTAGTGTAGCCTAGTAGTAGATCTGCCATGATGATAACTTAGGATAGCTTAGTCCGATACCGGGATAGACCGTATCGGACAACTCGGATGGGTCATCCACACCTCCGAGGACACGAGCATGACTCACATGTATGGATTATCCCTGTATGCCCCGTGTCCGACTCGCGGTCGGGTAACGGCTTGGCGAACTATTCTTGTGGCTGTGATTGCGCTTGGGTTAGAATTACGAGCATGTGCTGTGATGCGCCCTGCGAGGCGATTATTTTATTATTATGCATGTTGGCTTGGCGCCCAGTACGCATTGTAGCGCTGCTGGAGGCCGAGACTTAGTGGTCTCGGGTTCGATTAATTTTCCAGTACGTATCATAGTGCTGCTGGAGGCCGAGACTTAGTGTTCTCGGCTATCGACTTGTTCCCAGTACGCATCTTAGTGCTGCTGGTAGCTGAGACTTAGTGTTCTCAGCCTGCGATTCTGCGATTCTGCGACGGGTTGCACCGAGTGGTTTCAGCCCCAATTTGCTGGGAGCTCCTGTCTAGAATACAGAGGAGACTCTGCCGGATTCTTCCAACATTCCCGATCGGGAATTTGGTTCGAAGGACTGGGCAGAACCATTCCTTTGGTTTGCTGGACTGGGCTCGTGCCTGTTCACCTTGGTATAGTATACCTGATCCCATTTCTTGCTAGGTAGACTCTAGACTAGATCAGTCGCCTAGATCCTGATCTGTCTTGTCCGTCGGATAGCGTAAGGAGAGCGGTTCCACTCGAGAGACGGTCTGCAACCCTGGTCCTTGTTTGGTTTAAGGGTTATGGATTTGCTCCAGAGCGGTCCGTGTAATCCTTGCCACTTTCGGCGATATTTATTACCAGACTCTTATCCCCTGACCCTTCATCCTAGGGGTTGTCCTAGTCTAGTCAGATAGAGCTGACAGTTGTCCTATGTATTGGGAGTTGTGACTTGTGGATATGACTAAGGATAGAGTATTATGGAGAGTACGATCTCGGGATATTGACTCGGTGGATATATGTGGATTTTTGGATTTTGGTGATTTCGGATATTTCGTGGAACAAGAAGAATATTGAGGGTATTATTATATAATTTTTACTCGACTTCCTAAATGCCCAAAACTTGGTACCTTTGTGTATTCCGGTAGTTGGGGAACCTGGTTGATTGATATGTCTTGGTAGTTAGAGGGGCTCGTTTTCTAGTGGCTTGTGATCATTGACTTGGAGGATTCTTGTGAGCCAGGGGGGCTAGCGTTGCTTATAGTGATTAGCTTGGATATTTGGTTATTGACCTTCCTGACATGATATTGATTTCCATCGTAGCTAGGAGACTCCTGATAGTTTGATAAGGTGGATGGATCGACTTGATGATTTGAGCTGTAGGTTCCCATGTGTACTTGAGAGACTATTATAGTAGAGATTCTGATCTTGTACCCGACTTGATGTCCATGTGACGATTTGGGCATGTGACTTCTTGTGACTGATAGGTTTGACCTTGTTCCTGGTATTACACGATAACCTGGACCTGTCTTGATTCTTGATTAGTGGCCCATGGAGGTGCACTCCTGACTAGCACTCTGGACTTGACAGTAAACCTGGCATGTGTACTCTTGATTCTTGATAGTGGCCCGTGGTGGCACAGTCCTGACTAGTACTCTTGACATGACACGTTCACTCTTGACCGCTGTTGCGACAGCCAGTCCTGACTTGCTAGGCATGACCCCGTCGTGACACCGAGGTTGATTTCTCTTGATTGTGCTTGTATAAGCCACCAGTCCAGTCTTGTCTTGCATCATGTCTAGAATATGGATCCCTGAGTACCACGGTCAGGGATCCACAATGAAACCGACTAGGCTAATAACTAGATTAATCATGTAGTTCATGGGGACTTCCCAGTGACCTGTTGCTTGTCTGGCCCCGGCCCTATGTATCTATATATATACTAGGGATTGTTGCTATCCGTCGAGATGAGCGCATTCCCAGCCCTCCGTCGAGTGTGGCACTTCTTTAGGGTACATGTATCTTACTGCAGTGTGCCTACTATATCTATCTTTTTCTTTTGCTGGGGCCATTCGGGTAGTAGCAAGCAGGAGCTGGACTTTGAAGTCTCATTGCATCTTGTTAGTAATTAGGCCTGTGATAACCCTAGTTAGCTAATAATAGCAAGCCGTAGGCATTGTGTGGCCGCTTGTCCTTCTGTGTCGTTTGGCTTGTTGTTGTCTGTTAGCCAGCTGATATTGATTTCCAGCTGGCAATGCAGGTGTTAGTGGATGCTAGAAAGATTGTGATTGTGTTAGCTTCACTATACTTGTGGATTGTTATCGTGCGTTGGTACCGCACGATCCATCGCCTTTAATTACTGTTTTTAGATGTTATTCTTGTCATATTTCATCCTGTTGGTTTTCTTCGCCCGTCCTTGAGCCTTCCTTTCTGGTACTTGCTGCGATTGGCCTGACCAACCCTGGATTGTTCCCAGATTGTCTGAGACCGACCCGGTGGATCTTCCAGACTTGACTTGGAGGGTGTGCTTCAGTTCCAGACCATGCTAGGAACTGTGGGAAGGTATACTTGTCTACATTATTATTCTGTATTGTAGATTCCTGATTTTCATATGAGTATTCCCTGCTTTCCATATGATTATCTCTCTTGATGTTGATTCATTGTGATTTGCCTGTGGATATGAGATCGAATTTAGGCCATAGATTGATTGCATACTAGGATACCCAACCAGACTGGACAGCCGTCATCACCGTATAGCGTATTCGTACCTTATACGGTGTAGCTGGCCGTGTACGTCCCCGTATTCCGGAACTGGGGCGTGACATGGTTTTAGTGGTGGCCCATGCAGGTCTCGTTTTGAGATTTTGTTGGGTATCACATGATTATTGATCTCAGTCCACTATTCCTTGGTATTCCCACGTGTTACACTTGTCCTTCGTTCCCTTGAACCTGTGAACTGGTCCTCACCTCTACTTGGACCTATCTTGCTTGGCCATGTCTTATTCGTGTTATCTATCTCTGATCCTTGTTTGATAGATATGATCCTATAGTTGGTCATGTCGATCACCTTATTTGATGAGATGTTATCTTATCTCCATCATTTGGGTTACATGATTATTTATCTTGGGTTCTGTTTTCTCTACCGGTGTATCGCCTTGGTTGATTTCCTGTTATCCATTTCGTGCGTTGACTTCGTGTTGACTTAGTATCATTATCGCCCTCTTCGAGCGTTGGCTGGATTGCGGCAGAATGAAGATTTCGTCTGGACTCTGAGATTGGATATTTCAGCATTTGTTGAGTATCCGAGGGATATTCTCGTATCAATTCGGCTTCCTTGATTTCGGACAGTCCCGCACTCATGATTATATATTTCAGATATTATTTTGATTATGGATATACTTTCTATACATTATATTTTTATGTGGATTCTTGGTTTGGAGTATTTTCCTAGAAAGGCTATCTTGTGGTTATTGTTGAAGATATTTTTGGAAGTGTGTTACGATTCACCTGGATTTTGGATTTTGATTGTTTTCTAGGACTCTCATTACATTGTTAGAGATTTTGTGATCTTAGTGATTTGGATATTTGGGTTATGGATTTGATTTGTTTTGGATATTTGTCGAGAGTACCGGGTGACCCTAGTATACCTTGACGGCGTGGTAACGAAAGTTGCAGCCGCTCGATTACAGTGTTTTGGTGAATCTTTTGCAGCCATTCCGGATGGCGTGGCAAAGAATGACCATGGCACACATTTTTCGGATATTAGGAAACTACGGTCATCGGTTCGAGACAGATATCATGTATTTTATGATTTATGAGGATTTTTATGCACCTGGGATTTTATGTTTTTGGACATTGTTTTCGAAATTTTGTACTTGTTTTGATTTATGGGGTTATTTCGTGCATGCGAGATTTTACTTTTTCGAGATTGCTTCATTGTTTAGATTTACCTTACGAGTTGATTTATGTAGCCATGCACCGTTCTCCTTGATGTTTTCATATTGAGATTTTGTTCATTTCTTATTATATTACTTGATTTCTGTAAGGTGGGTAGAGTTTTTCATGGCAGATATATATGTACTAGTTTTAAAAACCCTATTTTGATAATTCTGAAATTTCGAGGATAAAATTTTTGTAAGGTGGGTAGGATGTAATATTCCTATTTTGGAGTACGTATTTGACCGTATTATTTTATTTGGCGGATATTAATTTTTGGGGTATTTTTGAAAATTTTTTATTTTCTTGGAGGTAATTTTATCCTCATTATTATTATTATTAATTTTCTTGTTCCTAAACTACCCTCCCAAAATATCTACTCCCCCTCACATCACTCACCCACTCCCTCTCCTCCCTCACCTTTCCCTCTCTCTCCCGAAATCTTCCCTCTCTCTCTTTCCTGGAGAACCCCCCCAAATCCCCTCTCTCTCTCAGCTCTCTCTCTTCCTCACTCTTCTTCCCTCTTCCCAGTCCCCTTCCCGAGCTTCCCCTCTCTCCCGCTCTTCCCTGGCCCAGCACCTCCGGCCACCTTTCCCGCCAGCACCACCATTATCGTCATCTCCTCCACCATCATCGCCGCCGTCGCTGTCATCCCCACGGCCGGCCTCCTCTGCCCCCTTCACCCACGAGCGCCTCCTCCATCACCCACCAGCACCACCACCCGCCTTTGCCGCCTCCTCCCTGAGCTTCCTCTTCCCGGAGCCGCCACCGCCAGCACCGCCCTCACCACCATCTCATCCGCGGCCTCCGACCCCCTCCGCCATCGCCGTTGTTTCCATCTCCTCCGGCCACCCAGGGCGTCGCGCCCCCGCGGGTCGCCTCCAGCGCCGCCGTGACTTGGGCGCCGCCGCCGTCACCTCCCTGGTAACCGCTCCCCTCTCTTCCCAGCTCCTCCGCCCCTTCCTCTTCTCTTCTCTCCGGCGAGCAGCCGCCGCGCACGGGGACAGCGTTGCCTCGAGCGGCGAGACGCCCTTGGGCCCCGCGCCGCTCGAGCAGCGAGCCCTCTCGGCCTGCGTGCTTCTCGGGCAGTGAGCCCTCGTGCTCCGTGCCTCTCGTTGGGTTGCGTACTTCGAGCTCCGTGCACGCCTCGAGCAGCGGAACGCTATGGGCCCCGTGCTGCTTGGGTTACGTGCTATCTCGATTCGCGTGATCCCTCGTTCCCCGTGTTTCTCGGGATGTGTGCCTCGATTTGTGTGTCCTCCCGTTTTTCGTGCACCTCGATCCACGCGCTGCCTTGGGCAGCGGGACGCCTCGAGCCCCGTGCTGCCTCGGGCAACGTGCCACCTCAGTTGGTACGTTGTCTCGATCCTCGTGTCTCGGCCTTTGTGCCTACCCCGTGACACGTACCGCCTCGATTTACGTGCATGCACCGATTTGTGTGTCGTATCGATTTGCGTGTCATATTATATCTAGTGTTGTCTCGATTTGTATGCACGCACCGATTTGTGTGCCGCCTCGGTTGTGTGCCGTATTAGATTCTGCACCTTTTCGATTTGCGTGCACACATCGATTTGTGTGCCGTATCGATTTACGTTTTCCTTGGACCTTGGGTCATCTCGATTTACGTGCATATCTCGATTTACGTGCACGTTTATATTTCTCGTTCATCTCGATATTCGTGTTCTCTCGATTCTCGTGCGTGTCTCGATATACGTGCGCGTCTCGATTTGCATGCCCGTATCGGTCCGCGTGCCTCGGTTTCCGTGCCAGATCCCTGCACTGCTTGCGGGACCTGTACGGTATAGCCTCGTGCCATTCTTCGTGATTTTGTCATTATTTTATTATTTAATTCTAATAATTGTTTATTATGTGTTCTGAGGACCTCGATGGACGTGCTAGCTTGGATCCAGATCGCCGAAGACTTGCTTACCTAGCCGAGCCCTCTAGGCAAGTATCCCTTGCTCATCGACGGCTCTTGCCCTCTCTCCTGGATTTTATTTCATTTAATTAATTTGTACTTGTAAATTTTATAACCATGATTAGTGTACCCTAGTAGTAGATCTGCCATGATGATAACTTAGGATAGCTTGGTCCGATACCGGGATATGAAGAACAGTTTGGCAACTCTAGAGGGGGGTGAATAGAGTTTATATAGAAAAAAGCCAATTAAAAATTAACTCTTTCACCAACAATCAATAATCAGAGTAAAGTGCGGAAAATAAATAAAGAGCAAAAGAGCATACGCAAACACAGCGATTTTAACCTGGTTTCCCTCGTGGAGGACTAGTCCAGGCCTGAGAACTCTAGCTCAGGATTAAATCCACTATTTGTGAAATAGTAGTTTACAACCCGTGCCTTTTCTTCAGAAGAGCACGTCAACTTCTAACAGAGGATCGCAGTGGCGATTTGCTTGGAATTGTCCAAGCGACTTCTTCAACTCTTGCACAAGAATCCTAACTGAGAGATGCTGAGCACTCGAGACTTAGGAGGCTTGTGGCTAGTAGATGGGAAGGGTATGGCTTATTGAGCTTATAAGAGAGAAGAGAAGAGAAGATTGAGTTGTTTGAAATGAGAGAATTCATGCCCTATTTATAGTGTTTTTATAGGCAGAATTCGGCCAGAATTCGGGTAGGAAAATTCAAAAATTTGGCCGTTGGACAGCTAGCAACCAGCTATCCCTAAAATTAGGGTTCCTGATTTCTAGGGGACAGAGTTCGGCCCGAACTCTGTGTGGAGGCAGAGTTCGGCCCGAACTCTGTCTCCAGAGCACAGAGTGGTTCTAAGGGGACCAGTGGGCAGTTTTTGGTTCAGTGGAGCTTGGGATTTTGGGTAGGTTATAGACTAAGTTCCAAGAGCTCAGCAAGACTCAGAGTACATAAATCTAGACTCAATGAAATCATAAAATACAGACTCCAGAACACACTGAGAGCCGGAGACTGAGCTGTCATCTGTCTTGAACTGAATGCAGTCGTCGTGTGTCGTATTGAATTAATACAAATATTATTTGGTCAATGTAGTCAATATTTGGTTGACTGTGACTTTGTGCCAACAATCTCCCCCATATTGATAATTGACAAAATAATATATGTATATTTCAATATTCATACCTGGACACAGTTGATTGTAACATAGTTCCATAGCTCCCCCATACATGATGCCTGAGCTAAGAGAAAATAGCTCCCCCGTAAACCATGAACGGTGTCGAGCTAGAAGCTATAGCTCTCCCCCTTACAAAATGCATAGTACCTGTGATCTGATAGATAATATTTTCCAGAGCAAGAAGTACAGATATACACAGATATACGAATGCATAGAACCAGTATGATATCTAATATCTCCCAAAAGCAAAACAATAAAAATATACATTATTTCTCCCCCTTTTGTCAGTTAGCAATATAAAGAAGCAATGAATATTAATGCAACCACACCAAGCAGAGAAGAAACAGTAAAATACTAAGCAAAATAAGTCACTGACATAGAATGATAATAAAGACAGATAATATCATCCACCAAACCAAGTGGCCAACTCATAAACAGAGTACATAAAACCAGCTACATAAATCCATAAGAAACTAAATAACTGAAATCAAAAGTAACTAAGATCATCAGCAGTAGCAGCAGCAGCAGATAGTAGCCAATCTCCATCATGGAGCACGAGAAGGTCCAGGAGAGTTGGAACGTCTGGGATCCACAAGAGCAGCACTTGGATCTAGGTAACGCAAGACCCATGGATCATCAATGCGATATCCCTCATGATCGGGATCCCGCTGCATGGGAGTGGGCAAAGTAGGATGATGGGACATGGAGTACCGAATATCATGCAACGAGTTGCAGAGTGCACTCATCTGCAGGGTAGTGCGGTAGTCCATCTGAGCCCACCGATCAGCCTCTAAGTAAAAACGATCCTGGAGCATGGTCTGGATGGAGTCAAGAGTGGCAGGTGGAGGAGGTGCATCCTGACCAAGAGGAGGGGCGTCAGGCTCCTCATCATCAGAATGCTCAGAAACATCAGGAGAGGCGACAACTGTGTGAGTATGTCGTGCCTTGGACAGAAAGACAGGAGCAGGCAAGAACGGACAGATATCAAGTGGTATATTAAATGCACGAAAGATCATAGGAAGGAACAGAGGATAAACCAGAGGTCGTGGTTTCTTCCTACAGTGAATCATCCAGTCCATCATTGTACGTGGAAGATTGAAAGAAATTCCAAAGTGAAGATGATAAAGAGCGGATATTTCAAGATAAGTGATGTCATCATGGGAACCTGTTTTGGGTAGAATGGTGTTAGAAATTATCCAATGAAGGTCAGAAAAATAAGGGTTGAGATATTTAGCCGTGAGCTTGCGAGGACGTGTATATGGAGAACACAAATCGTCCTTGAAGCTCTCAAGGGAAATTCCGTCGGGAAAACGGAACGAGCGAGCGTCAACTAGCTTTTCCCAAGAATTGGGCTCTTGAAGATCAAGATATTCAGCTAAGTCAAAGTCATCAAAAGAAATATTGATTCCTGCAACGCGGGAATAAATATGGAGATCATCAAAGGTCATGTTGCAGTAGAACATTTGGACAGCATGACGATAGATGGCAGAAGTGGAGGTGACAAGCTCATCAAAGTAGAGGTCATGAAACAAAGAATCATATTGAGAAAAGATAGAAAAATTAATAGGATGTCCTGCGAATACCTGACGATTCCGATAGTCACTAAACCAGTTGTTTGAGGCTTCTAGTGAAACAAACAATCGGTTGTCATAGGTAGAATGGTTTCGAGGACGAGATGGGTTGAACAACGGATGAGGTGGTTGAAGTTGTTCAATGATTTGTTCATTCGTCGGAGGAGTATCCGAAGATGAAACACTCTCAGTTCGAATTCTCTTCCCACGATTGAACAAGCGAGGAGCCATAAAAAACAATTGATAGAGTGAAGTATAGAAGACAAGAATGATACCTCAAAGTAATACCAAACAGTGGAAGAGAATGATGAGAAACCCTTTTCCCTTGATTTTGAGGAGCAATGGAGCACTCTAGATCAAAAACTAGGGTTAGGGTTTGAAGGAAGGAGTTTGGAGAGGTGAAGAAGGAGGTAATATGGGAGGAAAGAGAAGGAATCCCGACATAAAGTAGGGCTTTGTCTTTGGTCGGGTAGAATAGTGACCATTGGATTAGAAAAGATCCAACGGCGGAGCCAGATCCCGATTCTGGAACCTAGGGACCGAACTCGGCCCGAACTCTGTTAGGGGCAGAGTTCGGCCCGAGTTCTGGATCAGTGGTCCAGAACAAAAGTTAGGCTGAAAAAAGATTAAGTGTTGAACAAAAAGAGATACAATTTTGAGAAACCCAATAGAGTACATAGAGAGATTCACAAAGGTCAGAATGAACTTTAGGAAGATCAATTTGGCAATAATAAATCGTAACAAACCATATAATAAACAAGGAAATATATTGTAATTCAGTATTTCAAATTTGCCATGGGTTAGCTGCAGGGGCCGGATCCCAGCTAGCGGTAGTCCTGAGGACTAGTGCACCGTGTCGCTTAGGCTTTTACTCCTTTTTGTCAGAAGGACCCTTTCGGCTTGTACCCATAATAAATTTGTCATAAAAGAATCAAAATATACTCGATATTTATGCAGGTAAGTCTCAACTTATAACTGCTTCATCCAAAATTCCGAGTTCACGACAAAGATAATTGAAGCGCTCTTCGGATAATGGCTTAGTAAAGAAATCTGCTAGCTGATGATCAGTGTCAATAAATTCTAAGTTAATCGTGCCATTTTGCTGATGATCACGCAAAAAGTGGTGTCTGATCTCAATGTGTTTAGTGCGTGAGTGGCAGACAGGGTTCATAGTCAAATTGATGGCACTAGTATTGTCACAGAATATAGGAATATGCATGAAAGATAACTTATAGTCTTCAAGGGTTTGCTTCATCCACAGAATTTGTGCACAACAACGCCCAGCTGCTATGTATTCAGCTTCTGTTGTGGATAGTGCGACAGAGTTCTGCTTCTTGCTAAACCATGAGACTAAAGCCTTTCCTAACAAATGACACGTGCCGCTCGTACTTTTACGGTCGACCTTGCATCCAGCAAAGTCAGCATCAGAGTAACCGATGAGGTCAAATGATGTTGACTTGGGATACCATAGGCCCACTGTAACCGTACCCTTAAGATATCGAAAGATACGCTTAACCGCGGTCATGTGAGATTTCTTAGGATTTGCTTGATATCTAGCACATAGGCAAACACTAAACATGATATCGGGGCGACTAGCAGTTAAATAAAGTAAGCTGCCTATCATACCTCGATACTTACGTTGATCAACGGGTTTGCCGCTCTCATCTGGTTCGAGTTTGGTTGAAGTAGCCATTGGCGTGCTAATTGGTTTGACGTTGTCAAGGTCGAACTTCTTCAGCATGTCCTTGGTATACTTCGATTGACAGATGAAAGTTCCATTTGCCAGTTGCTTTACTTGCAGGCCAAGAAAGTAGTTGAGCTCTCCCATCATGCTCATCTCAAATTCTGTCTGCATACACTTGGCAAATTCTTGACAAAGAGTTTCATCAGTAGACCCAAAAATAATATCATCAACATAAATTTGAATCAACAGAATAGTGTCTTTAAAAGATTTTATAAACAGTGTAGTGTCAATTTTCCCTTTTGAAAAACCTTTCTCAAGTAAGAAGCTACTTAGCCTTTCATACCAAGCTCTGGGGGCTTGCTTGAGGCCATAAAGTGCTTTCTTTAGCTTGAACACGTGGTCGGGAAATTTGTGATTTTCAAAGCCAGGAGGTTGTTTCACATAAACTTCCTCCTTAATAAAACCATTCAAAAAAGCACTTTTCACATCCATTTGAAATAATTTAAAGTTTTGAAAATTAGCAAAAGCACAAAGCATCCGAATGGATTCTAGTCTAGCAACAGGAGCATACGTCTCATCGTAGTCGATACCTTCCTCTTGGTTGTATCCTTGAGCTACTAGACGAGCTTTGTTACGTGTGACTGAACCATCTTCATTTACTTTGTTTCTAAAAACCCATTTAGTACCAATTATAGAGTGATTAACCGGTCTAGGAACGAGTTCCCATACTTGGCTTCTCTCGAATTGGTTGAGTTCTTCTTGCATAGTAGAAATCCAAAATTCATCATTAAAAGCTTCAGAAATGTTTTTAGGCTCTACTTGTGAAATGAAGGCAGTGCTAGCAACAGAGTCTCTTAGTGATGATCTAGTAGTTACTCCACGTGAAACTTCTCCTATAACTAAATTTTCTAGATGAGAAGGTTTGAAAGAGAATTTCTTAGGCAAACCCTCCAGAGAATTAGTTTCGGTTGAAGTATTCATTGGAGTAGAAGTTGATGGCTCAACGTCATCATCAAGAGTACTTGCTGCACTGTTGTCTTCATCAAAAGTCACATTTGTTGACTCTTCCACAATAAGTGGGCGTTTATTGAAAACTCTATATCCCTTACTCTTGGCGGCATAACCAAGAAAGATACCATCGTCAGCTTTGGCATCAAATTTGCCTAAGTTGTCTTTGGTGTTAAGGATAAAACATCTACAACCAAAAACTTTAAAATAAGAAACATTGGGGGTTCTCCCAAACCAAAGCTCATAGGGTATTTTCTTCGTAATGGGACGAATCAGCACCCTATTCAAAATATGGCATGCTGTACTAACAGCTTCTGCCCAAAAGTATTTCGGAAGTGAAAATTTATTCAACATGACTCTGGCCATATCGCCGAGAGTTCTATTCTTCCGCTCCACAACACCATTTTGTTGAGGAGTTCTAGGACAAGAAAATTCATGATCAAAACCATTTGTATTACAAAAACTTTCAAAATCATAATTTACGAATTCGCCTCCATGATCACTTCGGATTCGAGTAATCATGTAGCCTTTTTCGTTTTGAACTTTCTTTACAAAAACTTTGAAAGCAGAAATAGCATCGCTCTTATTAGCGAGAAAGAAAACCCAAGTAAATCTCGAAAAATCATCAACAATAACAAATGCATACAGTTTGCCACCAAGGCTAGCTATTCTACTAGGACCAAATAAATCCATATGAAGTAGTTGCAAGGGTCTAGTAGTACTTACAGAGTTGATGGAATGAAACGAGGATTTTGTTGCCTTGTTTAGTTCACATTCGGCACATACCGTATCCTTTTTGAATGTGATGTCAGGCAATCCTCTCACTAGCTTCTTGGTAGAAAGCCTGGATATAGCATCCATGTTGGCGTGACCAAGACGCTGGTGCCAAAGTAGTCGTTCGTCTTTGTGGGCATATAAACATCTACCTGCATTGTTAGTATTTATAGAAAGATAGAAAATATAGATGTTATCCTCTCTTTTCCCTTCAAAAGCAATGTCTCCTGTTGACCTATCATAGATGTAGCAACTGTTTTGTCCAAAGTTAATGTCATATCCATGATCAGCAAGATGACTAATGCTGAGCAGGTTATGCTTTAACTCGGTCACTAGGCAGACATCCTTTATTACAGGAGTGGGAGGATGACCAATGATACCATTACCTATAATGTGCCCTTTGAGATTGTTACCGAAGGATACGTATCCTTCTCTCTTCATCGATAGTGATGCAAAAAGGTTTGCGTCTCCCGTCATATGTCGCGAGCATCCACTATCGAGAATCCACTTACTTTCAGTTGAGGAGGGAAGGTCCACCTACATCAAGAGTAGATGTGACCTTTGGTACCCGAGTTCTTGAGGGTCCTGAAAAGTTAGTCTTTGGGAACCAAGCATATATCCTTTTATCTACAAGTCTTCTAACTCTGCACTGTGGTGAGATGTGTCCATGTAATCCACAATAAGTACAGATAGCATTCTTGTTTATACTAGGAGTATGAGAATGATATTTATAAGCAACAGGATGAGGATGGACATGATGTGAAGAGTTAGCATGGTGAGGATGATTATGCATGGAATAAGTGGCATGGTGATGGTGTCTTTGAGGCATAGAATGATGGTATTGTCTATGATGAGTGACATGCTGATATTGTCTAGATGGCATGGCATGATGATTTTGTCTATATGGCATGACATGACGATTTTGTCTATATGGTATATGAGGACCTTGTCTATATGGCATTGCATGATGATCTTGTCTATATGGCATGACATGAAGATTTTTATGTGTGAAGTGCTGTTGATTGTGTCTTTGTGCATGATGCTTGTGTACTGAGTGAGAATTGTTCTTACGTGCACGTGGTTTGTGAAAGTTTGTGTATATGAATGCATGGTTATGTGCTGCATGAGAATGACTTGGTTGACTAGCATGAGTGGTGTTGTGCCCATGTGATTGGGTTTGAGGTTGAATAACCTGTTTACCCAATTTGGTTTCTAATCTTTTAGTAACAGCTTGCAGTTCAGTAACCTTAATATTTAAGCCATATATCTTAGTCATGGAAATCTTGTGTCTACTCTTTTCTTCAGCAAGCAACGTGTTGAGTGTAGTGATTTCTTGAGTTTGTTGCTCAATACGTGCTTCAGCATCATGCAAGCTTAATTTGAGCTTGGATACTTCATCAGCGTCATTAGTGGGTGATGTGTCTCTAACATTATCAAGAAGTAAGGAAATTCTTTGTATCTCATCTTCTAGACTTTTGATTTTGTCCTTGGCATGTTTATATTTACCGATGACCTTTTTATGATCATCGAGTAAATCAGTGAAAGCATCGCCAAGTTCATCAAAAGAGAAGTCATCCAGAGTTTCGTTAGATACCTTGTTAGAAGTTGCCATCAGGCACACATTTGCTGTATCTTGAGGAGAGTCCTTTTCTTCCTCAGAGTCACTTGCTTCACTTTCATGCCAGATGCCTGTGTTGGCATATTTCTTTGATGAGTTCTTTTTGTATGGCTTCTCATAGCGGTTGCTCTTCTTCAGGAATAGGCAGTCTTTTCGGACATGTCCAGTTTTCTTGCAACCGTAACAAGTTGGTTCTTCTTCATCGTCTTCTTGAGATTCCTTCTTCCTTCGATTGAAGCGAAGGAATTTCTTGAAGTTGCGAACCATGAGAGCTTGTTCTTCATCATCCGAATTATCTTCTTCGGTCTCATCATGATTAGCTCTTCGTTGATGAGCTTTGAGTGCGATCTCCCTGGTCTTCGGAGCAGGCTCTTCGAAGTCCTTGAGGTCAAGCTCGTGAGTCATAAGCTTACCCATCAAGGTCTCCATTGACATTGTTGTGAGATCGTTTCCTTCTATGATGGCTGTCACCTTAGGGTTCCAAATCTTTGGTAGCCCTCTGAGCAGCTTACGAATCTTCTCGTGGTTTGAGTACTGCTTTCCGAGCGAAGATAGAGGATTGATGATGTCGAGGAATCTTGTGATCATTTGAGTGATCGTCTCACTTGGCTTCATCTTGAAGGCTTCGTATTCTTGAGTGAGACGGCTTATTTTAGATTCCTTGACCTGTGTGGTTCCTTCATGCGTCACTTCTAGAAGTCTCCATACTTCATGAGCAGTGGTGCAAGTAGAAACCCTGTTGAACTCATTCCTGTCTATAGCACAGAATAAAGCATTAATAGCCCTAGCGTCTAGACTTGCCTGTTTCTTCTCCTCGACAGAATATTTGTCGTGTGGTTTCTCAATGAGGTCACCATCGACAACTATCCTGGCGGGCTTTTTGTAACCGTCAGTGACGACAGTCCACAGGTCAAAGTCTAGAGACTTAAGATAGAAGCTCATCCTTGTTTTCCAATATGTGTAGTTAGTTCCATCAAATAGGGGAGGCCTATGAGTGGACTGACCTTCACCATGATTGGAAATCAAGGATTGTGTGGTTGCCATGGATCAGCTCTTAGGATGTTAATCCTTGTAAAGAGAACAGAGCTCTGATACCAATTGAAGAACAGTTTGGCAACTCTAGAGGGGGGTGAATAGAGTTTATATAGAAAAAAGCCAATTAAAAATTAACTCTTTCACCAACAATCAATAATCAGAGTAAAGTGCGGAAAATAAATAAAGAGCAAAAGAGCATACGCAAACACAGCGATTTTAACCTGGTTTCCCTCGTGGAGGACTAGTCCAGGCCTGAGAACTCTAGCTCAGGATTAAATCCACTATTTGTGAAATAGTAGTTTACAACCCGTGCCTTTTCTTCAGAAGAGCACGTCAACTTCTAACAGAGGATCGCAGTGGCGATTTGCTTGGAATTGTCCAAGCGACTTCTTCAACTCTTGCACAAGAATCCTAACTGAGAGATGCTGAGCACTCGAGACTTAGGAGGCTTGTGGCTAGTAGATGGGAAGGGTATGGCTTATTGAGCTTATAAGAGAGAAGAGAAGAGAAGATTGAGTTGTTTGAAATGAGAGAATTCATGCCCTATTTATAGTGTTTTTATAGGCAGAATTCGGCCAGAATTCGGGTAGGAAAATTCAAAAATTTGGCCGTTGGACAGCTAGCAACCAGCTATCCCTAAAATTAGGGTTCCTGATTTCTAGGGGACAGAGTTCGGCCCGAACTCTGTGTGGAGGCAGAGTTCGGCCCGAACTCTGTCTCCAGAGCACAGAGTGGTTCTAAGGGGACCAGTGGGCAGTTTTTGGTTCAGTGGAGCTTGGGATTTTGGGTAGGTTATAGACTAAGTTCCAAGAGCTCAGCAAGACTCAGAGTACATAAATCTAGACTCAATGAAATCATAAAATACAGACTCCAGAACACACTGAGAGCCGGAGACTGAGCTGTCATCTGTCTTGAACTGAATGCAGTCGTCGTGTGTCGTATTGAATTAATACAAATATTATTTGGTCAATGTAGTCAATATTTGGTTGACTGTGACTTTGTGTCAACAGGATAGACCGTATCGGACAACTCGGATGGGTCATCCACACCTCCGAGGACACGAGCACGACTCACATGTATGGATTGTCCCTGTATGCCCCGTGTTCGACTCGCGGTCGGGTAACGGCTTGGCGAACTATTCTTGTGGCTGTGATTGCGCTTGGGTTTGAATTACGAGCATGTGCTGTGATGCACCCTGCGAGGCAGTTATTTTATTATTATGCATGTTGGCTTGGCGCCCAGTACGCATTATAGCGCTGCTGGAGGCCGGGACTTAGTGGTCTCGGGTTCGATTGATTTTCCAGTACGCATCGTAGTGCTGCTGGAGGCCGAGACTTAGTGTTCTCGGCTATCGACTTGTTCCCAGTACGCATCTTAGTGCTGCTGGTAGCTGAGACTTAGTGTTCTCAGCCTGCGATTCTGCGGCGGGTTGCGCCGAGTGGTTTTAGCCCCAATTCGCTGGGAGCTCCTATCCAGAATACAGAGGAGACTCTGCCGGATTCTTCCAAAATTCCCGATCGAGAATTTGGTTCGAAGGACTGGGCAGAACCATTCCTTTGGTTTGCTGGACTGGGCTCGTGCCTGTTCACCTTGGTATAGTATACCTGATCCCATTGCTTGCTAGGTAGACTCTAGACTAGATCTGTCGCCTAGCTCCTGATCTGTCTTGTCCGTCGGATAGCGTAAGGAGAGCGGTTCCACTCGGGAGACGGTCTGCAACCCTGGTCCTTGTTTGGTTTAAGGGTTGTGGATTTGCTCCAGAGCGGTCCGTATAATCCTTGCCACTTTCGGCGATATTTATTACCAGACTCTTGTCCCCTGACCCTTCATCCTAGGGGTTGTCCTAGTCTAGTCAGATAGAGCTGATAGTTGTCCTATGTATTGGGAGTTGTGACTTGTGGATATGACTGAGGATTGAGTATTATGGAGAGTACGATCTCGGGATATTGACTCGGTGGATCTATGTGGATTTTTGGATTTTGGTGATTTCAAATATTTCGTGAAACGAGGAGAATATTGAGGGTATTATTATATAATTTTTACTCGACTTCCTAAATGCCCAAAACCTGGTACCTTTGTGTATTCCGGTAGTTGGGGAACCTGGTTGATTGATATGTCTTGGTAGTTAGAGGGGCTCGTTTTCTAGTGGCTTGTGATCATTGACTTGGAGGATTCTTGTGAGCCAGGGGGCCTAGCGTTGCTTATAGTGATTAGCTTGGATATTTGGTTATTGACCTTCCTGATATGATATTGATTTCTATCGTAGCTAGGAGACTCCTGATAGTTTGATAAGGTGGATAGATCGACTTGATGATTTGAGCTGTAGGTTCCCATGTGTACTTGAGAGACTATTATAGTAGAGATTCTGATCTTGTACCCGACTTGATGTCCATGTCACGATTTGGGCATATGACTTCTTGTGACTGATAGGTTTGACCTTGTTCCTGGTATTACACGATGACCTGGACCTGTCTTGATTCTTGATTAGTGGCCCGTGAAGGTGCACTCCTGACTAGCACTCTGGACTTGACAGTAAACCTGGCATGTGTACTCTTGATTCTTGATAGTGGCCTGTGGTGGCGCACTCCTGACTAGTACTCTTGACATGACACGTTTACTCTTGACCGCTGTTGCGACAGCCAGTCCTGACTTGCTAGGCATGACCCCGTCTTGACACCGTGGTTGATTTCTCTTGATTTTGCTTGTATAAGCCACCAGTCCAGTCTTGTCTTGCATCATGTCTAGGACATGGATCCCTGAGTACCACGGTCAGGGATCCATAATGAAACCGACTAGACTAATAACTAGATTAATCATGTAGTTCATGGGGACTTCCCAGTGACCTGTTGCTTGTCTGGCCCCGGCCCTATGTATCTATATATATACTAGGGATTGTTGCTATCCGTCGAGATGAGCGCATTCCCAGCCCTCCGTCGAGTGTGGCACTTCTTTAGGGCACATGTATCTTACTGCAGTGTGCCTGCTATATCTATCTTTTTCTTTTGCTGGGGCCATTCGGGTAGTAGCAAGCAGGAGCTGGACTTTGAAGTCTCATTGCATCTTGTTACTAATTAGGCCTGTGATAACTCTAGTTAGCTAATAATAGCAAGCCGTAGGCATTGTGTGGCCGCTTGTCCTTCTGTGTCGTTTGGCTTGTTGCCTGTTAGCCAGCTGATATTGATTTCCAGCTGGCAATGCAGGTGTTAGTGGATGCTAGGGAGATTGTGATTGTGTTAGCTTCACTATACTTGTGGATTGTTATCGTGCGTTGGTATCGCACGATCCCTCACCTTTAATTACTATTTTTAGATGTTATTCTTGTCATATTTCATCCTGCTGGTTTTCTTCGCCCGTCCTTGAGCCTTCCTTTCTGGTACTTGCTGCGGTTGGCCTGACCAACCCTGGATTGTTCCCAGATTGTCTGAGACCGACCCGGTGGATCTTCCAGACTTGACTTGGAGGGTGTGCTTCAGTTCCAGACCATGCTAGAAACTGTGGGAAGGTATACTTGTCTACATTATTATTCTGTATTGTAGATTCCTGATTTTCATATGAGTATTCCCTGCTTTCCATATGATTATCTCTCTTGATGTTGATTCATTGTGATTTGCATGTGGATATGAGATCGGATTTAGGCCATAGATTGATTGCATGCTAGGATACCCAACCAGACTGGACAGCCGTCATCACCGTATAGCGTATTCGTACCTTATACAGTGTAGCTGGCCGTGTACGTCCCCGTATTCCGGAACTGGGACGTGACAAGAGCTATACCGACACGCACCGACACCCCTCGAGTTCTCGGAAGGCGACCACGTATTCATGAAAGTATCGCCCATGCGTGGAGTTTCCAGGTTCGGCACGAAGGGAAAATTGAGCCTAAGATTTGTAGGCCCGTTCGAGATATTGAAGTGAGTCGCCCCGGTAGCCTACCAAATCGCCTTGCCGCCTGCGTTGTCAGAGGTACATGACGTCTTCCACGTATCACAATTGCGGAAGTACGTACATGATCCGAGCCATGTGGTAGATTTGGGTAAGCTGGACCTGAAGGCGGACTTATCATATGTCGAAGAGCCGGTGCAAATCTTGGAGCGCAAGGATAAACTTCTCCACAACCATGCTATTCCTCTCATCCACGTCCTCTGGAGGAACCATTCGGTCGAAGAGTCGACATGAGAGCTTGAGTCAGAAATGAAAGAAAAGTTCCCTTCATTGTTCTCGTAGAAGTAGGTTCTATTTTAAGTTTCGAGGACTAAACTTTTTCGTAGTTGGTTATGGTGTAGTGCCCCGTCCCTACATCGTGCCCCGTACTCCGTCCACGGGGTGCGCGAGAAAGGAACACTGTCGCTATCGATTCGGTCGGGACCGATAGGTCGGGATCGATCGAGTCGATCGAACAGAAACGGTTGAATTAAGATCCATTCCTCGTTATGGAATGTCTTCTTCGGAACCAAGTCCCATATTCAGCGGGCTGTGCCTCAAGGATTGACTCTGTGGCTGAGTCGGGAGAGACCTCCCGTTCCTCTGCTTTTCACGCCGCTTGCGTTGATTTTGGCTTTGTTTTCTGAATGCGTTTTCGTGAATGTTTTCGATGGTTTTCATGGCTTGCATTTTGTACTCGTATTTTCTATCGAACTTCTTGAATAATGCAGTGTTCTAATCGGTTGCTTGTGCAATTTCAGGTAATGGCGTAGGCGACGTCTAGCGCGGCCGACAAGTTTTCTCGCTGAAGTAAACTCAAGGTGAGTGGCTGACCCTTCTCTTCTCGACCCCTTCTTAGGCAAATCGATAGTGTTGTTGCGAGTGAAAGGGTAAATGCAAAGGCACGAACACAGTAAAATGATTGAGTCTTCAAAGATAATGTAGGCTATACCTTAATAACTAAATTTGCTATTGCACGGTCAAGGACAACTTGTCGACAAGGCGATAGTTTCCTCGAGCGGTAACCCGGGGCCACGGGACCGTTTCGGCCTAGGAGGAAACATGGTATAGTTGCGCTGGATGATAGCACGGGTTAAGCGGGGACTTCCAAAAGGGGGCTCGCTACCCGCGTTGGAAGGACCCTGATTAACGAAGCTATACGTCCAGGATGGCTTATTATGTCAGTGACCAATCACACGTAATATTGTACTTGGAATAAAAATGATAACAATTGACAGGGAAGAATATGGTAAGTTTCATAAGGCGCGACACGGTCTCCGTGGGTAAGTTCCAACGTAAGTTACATTATGCTTGTCATTGCTCGTTTGAAACTCATTAGGATGGTTAGAAACACTTATGAACTAAGTCATATAAACTCTTCAACCAAATGAGAGCTTGGAACTTAATTTGCCACGCACCAGTACAAAGTGTAATGTACTGATCATCGCTCTCCATGCAGGTACCCCGAACCACGAAGGGCGTGCCACCTAAAAGCTCAAGGCGACGTGAACCCTTTTGAAGTCTCGTCCGCATGTGAAGGCTTGTGTTTCTGGATTCCTTTTGAAGAAGACCCCGCACTCAGTCCAAAAGAAGATGACGACTCGACTCCCCTAGATAGTAGGTGGAAAGTCTTATGTTTTGCTTGTAAAAAGGGATGTAATGTATGGAACGACTATCTCATCGGCGTTCGTTTTGTAATTCAAGTCATGTTGTAGCCCGCGCGGCAATGAATGTAATGAAGTCAATGTAAATGAAGTTTTATTATCAATGAAAGGTCTACTTCTATTTCAAATGTGTCAATCAATTTCTCTGTGTACTCTAACTTGATGTTGTGTTTCGGATGACCTTATGACTACGCCTTGTGCGATCGCAACTTAGGTTCGCACGGCATCACGCCCGGGGGACGACTATCGATTCTACGGAATCGGGGCGTAACAAATTTATTATGAAAAATTCTCTAAAAAAGTATAGACCATATGACAAGGATACACGAATTCCAAATGTGTTTAAAGTGGGATTGATCGGCTCCTAATTTTTCGATCGCTTCCAAGCATCTGCCACCGAGAAACGACCCGTAGTGGCAGCGGTCCACCTCTAGTCACCTTCCATTTCCTCCACAGTATATCTATCACCCAATTCTCTTCCTTGTATTAGTCTCTTCCATACATGAGAGTCATTTGATGTTAATGTCACCTGACTAGGGTCCCAGTTCGTACAGTATTTTGCCCTGAAGTAACTGCTCCATAGACTATTTTGTGTTTAAAATTTCTACCATAATTTGATAGTCATTGTATTCATCACTTCCTCCAACCTCATTCCCAATCCTTCTTCGTCGGTAGTCTGGGCCATGTTATCCCAGCTGAGCCATTTCCTTATGTTAATCCATCTTTCGCTCACCAAAAGAAACCAGTAAAAATACTTTCCAGTTGATGTAAAACAGTAAGTGTGGGATTACACACCGCTAAAGTATATATTGGAATCGAAGATAGAACAACTTTGAGCAAAACTAACTTCCTTCCTGGAGATAAGATTTTGTTATGCCAACCATCAACTCTCGATTGAATTCCAGATAATAGCTCTTCATACATGCCTCCATTTTATCTCCCTACCATCAATGGACAACCTAAATATGTGAAAGGCGGATGACCAATTTTGAACCATGTTCTATTTGACAATTTTATAGCTCGATCATGTGAGAAATCTGCATAAGTATAAATCTAAGACTTTTTTGAGTTGATTTTTTGGCCCGATGCTTCTTCATATCTCTAGAGAGTCGCATTCACCATTTGGATGGATCTCACATCCCCCGTCGAGAATAATATCACATCATCTTCATATGCAAGATGAGTAATAGGTGGGCATCCCCTCGATGTATGATATGTAGAGAATGCTGCCGAAGATGGCATTTTCTTCAAGTTTCTCCATAAAACCTCTGCAGCTATGATGAATAATACGGGTGATATAGGATCGCCTTGTTGAACTCCTCTGAAAGCTTGGAAGTATCTAGTGTATTCACCATTAATCAATAGAGAAAACCATACATTGTTGACTAACCTAAAAATGTTGACCCATTTGTTATGAAAACCGAATCTCCTAAGCACCTTCATTAGGAATCGGTAATCCAATCGATCATAAGCCTTCATCATATCGAGTTCAACGGCCACATTGCCCCCTATCTTTGCGCTTCAGTTTGGAGACCATTTTTTGAGCGAGGAGGATATTATCAACGATCTCTCGTCCTTGAACAAAACCACTTTGTTCAGGAGAGCTGATTTGAAGAAGAATCGGTGTAAGACGACGAGCTAACATCTTCCACATAATTTTGTTAATGACAGTACAATGGCTAATAGGTTTCTACTCCGAAAGCATCGTAGGATTCTTTATTTTAGGAATCAACACCAAAGAAGTACTTGTAATAAACTCAGGTAATGCAAAGCCCTCCATAAACATCTAAGTAGCCTTTAGCACATCATCACCTACAATGTCCTAGCATAAGAAAAAGAATAGACCTGTGAAACCATCAGAACCTGCAGCACTGTTTAAATCCATGCTCATGATTGTGTCCAATAATTCCTCCTTCGACGGTAAAGCAAGAAGATGTCCTTGTCGTCTGAAGATAGAACTTGGGGAATCTGTTATAATAAATCATCGTCATCAACAATCTCACCTCTCTGATACTAAATTGAGAAATATTCATTAGCATAAGTATGGAAAGCCTCTCTATCAGTTTGTAGCTGACCATCTTCCTTAGTAATAGAGTGGATCCGAAGCTTTTTATGCTTATTATTAACGCATGCATGAAAGTAAGCAGTGTTGCAATCACCTTCTATGTCCCATTTAAGCCTTGATTTATGTTTCCAGTATGTCTTTTCCCGTATTATACTTTGCTTGAGTTCCGCAATAGCCCCAGCCAATAGTTGACGATTATGAGTGGAACACCTATCTCGCATTGGAGCTCTGTAGCTAACACTGCATCTTTAGCATTTTTAACTTCCTAGAATATGCCCCAAAAGTTGAGTGGCTCCAGTTTCATAAAGCTTTCCTGCATGCTATTAATTGAATAGATATACGAGTAAGACCATTGCTATGATTCACAAAGTTCTAAGCTGCACGAACAATAGGTAAAAACTCCTCATGCTTGGTCCAAAACTCAAGGAATCTGAACTACTTTCTGTCGCCATTCGAATTGGCCCTGAAATGAGTAAGAATTCGATCGTGATCTGATTCCGATCTATTAAGATGATCCACTAAAAATAATGGATCCATATTAAGGCAGTTCTTGTCAATCAAAATCCTGTCTAGATGAAAACCTTGCCGATTCTCCTTCCTCGAATTAAACCAAGTATAATAGCCTCTAGTATATGGCAGCTTGCCCAATCCTGTAGCTAGTTAAAAATTGGAGAATTCCTATATAGAGACTTGATTAGCCAGAAGTGTAACGCTCCAGTCCTAAAATACTTAGGATCGAGTACGTAGACATGCTAGCTGCATATATACGAAGAATACTCCATTATATAGAATCATCGTATACGTACATAAGCTGTATATATAAAATAATCACAGGCCAGAATATAATAATAATCTAATCTCATCACAGCTCAACACAGAAGATATAAGAGTCCAGATAAATAATGTATAAAAGCGATAGTCGTGTGGACATGCCCACTCCAAACAGCTATAAAAATAGACTAAAATGATCGGAGTCCAACCTCCATAAAATAGAAAGAAAAGAGATATAAAAGACGTCTACTAAATGACTCAATAAATAAATAGACTAGAACTCAGCAGGAGATGCCTCGTCATCAATGTATGAAGGATCAAATACCGCTCCGTACTCCTGCGGGAAATCGTCTAACCCTGGAGAGATAACCAGGTCCTCAGAGGGATGCAACAAGATATAAGGAAACACCAAGCCATATAAACTGTGATATATAACAGAGAGTAAAAGGGGATGCATGCAATAGTGTTCCTAACCATTCTACTGTTAATATGCAGTTGAGATATAATCCTTCGATGTATGAGCCCTGACTGTAGATGGGATCGGCATAGTCCCCGTATAGGGCACCAGGAGCCTACGTCCGTAACGACGTCAGAGGGCATTATGTGCAAGGGAGTATGTCTATAAAGCTCTGGGAAACGTCAGAGGGCACCTTGAGCCTGCGTCTCTGAAGGAGCGCACATGTAATCAGGAAAGTACAAAGAAGCCCATACGTCAGATATTGTTCTCCCTATCCATTCCCTATTATCGTCATCTCCATGACTGATAAGAACCTCTGGTGACCTCCAAGTCTTCTAACATGCAATTCTATTGACAGTTACTCCTATCCGTTGCATGCTCTAGACGTATCGGTAGTCAGTCGACTACGCGGTTATGTGTCCTACATATGACTCACAACTCATGATGATCATGTGTCAAGACCGTATGAGATATACCAATAACTCATCATTAATAGGTGGTTACTAGGCTACGTCAATGTAAGAGAATAAAACAAAAGCAAGTAAAATGACCGACGCAGTCGCTTGCACCCAAGTGTGACTTCGACGCATAGTGATATAATACTAACTACAGATAAGTAATGCTAGATATAAATAACTAAAAATAAGAATAAGTAAATCACAGAGTAAGGTGGCAAGGTATCTTGCCTGACAGTGCGGGAATAGCAACTCCAAGTAATCAATCACAATAGCAATAAATCTCAAAATCCACGAACGGCTTCGGATGATGAAACAAACATCAAGAACGTTCCTGGTGTAAATGATATATCTAGAAAATGCCTGTCTAAAAGTCATATTCTAGAATAGGGGCAAAATTATAATTTCGGGTCAAAACGATGTCCGTCATTGGACCCGTTTTGCACCGAAATACGTTCCAATATCTATGGTCTCTAAAGTCGTCAAACAACATGTCTACGGGTCCGGTTTGAGGAGACGAACCCAACCATATGTCCATAGTTGGATTTCGGTAGGCCGTGTATAATTTTGCCCGTTGGATCGGGTCGCAGGCCCGCCAATTTGGCGTTCCGGTCGACCTTTTCAGAATCGGACCAAACATGGCACGTAGGACCAAATTTTGATACGATCTTGCTGTTTACCATTGATTATAAAAGAACAGAATAATTTTATGGGAGGACTGGACTTTTACTTCACAATACAAACTCGCTCAAACAAAGAAAGCCTAGGAATGAAAACCTAGGTACAGCAATCTAAGTACAATTGTTTAGTTTTGATTCTGGAGGGTGACGATAGAGGCTCGGGAAAGCGACGGCAGCTCTGCCTTACTCCTTGGACGATCGGACGTAGCCTCGGCTCTGATGAAGAAATGCTCTCGGAGCGTGTGGGAAGACTCTTCTGTGCGTGCCTTTGTCTCTCTGTGTATCCAGCCGGGGGTCCTCTCTCTTCTGGAAGGGAATGACACCTTGCTATTTATAGGAGTGGGGTGTCATTATTAGGGTTTGCAATGATTGCCCTAAAAAGTCGGCGGCTTGGGGACTTAATTATCATTTTCCTTGATCCTATTTTGTTGGCAATTAATCTGAACCACTAATCTTGATTCACTACAACAAAAAACCCTTTTAATGACGCTTGATAAGTGGATTTCATGATGGCTGATAAAGAAGCGTCATCAAAGTTCAAAATACCTTTTTTCTATGACGATTTAGGCTAATTCTGGTCTTTTTATAACGTTTATAAAACAAAGCGTTATTAATAATTTAGAGCGGTGGCAAACTTGTAATATTTTTTAAGTTTAATTGTTGGTAAAATCTTTGCTATAGCCCGCCTCTCCCCCAAAACATTCTGGTCTTCTCCTTCTTCTCCTTTCTTCTCCCTCCTCTCCCCCAACTATAAAACCCTAACCCTAGATGGCCGAATCCTTTTGCCCCCTTGGCCCGAGCCTCTTGTACATGTATAGGTGCATTCTTTGGTAACTCATTATTTTTATGGAAAGGACATTTTGTCAAATATTTGAGCTACAACACTCTGAATTTCTTTTATTTTCTTATCGGTAGGGATTCTAATGTTATTTTCCCGTCCCTCCCTCACTAGGACAAGCTAGAGAGAAGAGAAGAGGGCTTCTCGAAACCCTAGAATTTCTAAGGAGGCTCCATATCCGAGCCTAGAACTCGCCGCCACTTTCCTGTCAACCTCGCCCTCGACGATCGGACGTCGGATCGACGGTATCCGGCGGTTGAGCTCCGTATCAGTCAGCAGCTCGCTGTTCCATATCCGATCGCGGTTTCTGCTCGTTTTTGCAGTTTTCCACGGTCGGTTTCTGGTGCGGGCTTTGACAATTAGGGTTTTCCTTGGATTTTGTGGTTTTGGTTGGGGTTCTGGCTCAGATCTTTAGGGTTTTGGGCTTAGCGGGAGGATTTTTGCGGTTTGCGCTTGTTTTGACGGTCTTTTGTGGGATTTTAGGGCTTTGGTTGGGTTCCAGCTCGGGGGAAGTGGGAGTTGTTCCGGAAGCGTTAAAGGAAGCGGAAAAACTCAGACTTTGCGCTGGAGCGGTTAGGGATCCCGGGAACCATGTCCTCTCTGAGCAAGGAACTCATTTTCCTGATACTCCAGTTCCTGGATGAAGGGAAGTTCAAGGAAGCTGTCCATAAGTAAGCACCTTCATTCATCAATAATTTTATTTCTGGGGAAAAAACACCTTTTTTCCAACATGGGTGTTTTTTTTGTAAATTATAGGCTGGAGCAGGAGTCTGGGTTGTACTTCAATATGAAGCATTTCGAGGACCAAGTCCAGGCAGGGGAATGGGATGAAGTGGAGAAGTATCTGTCCGGGTTTACAAAGGTCGAAGACAATCGATACTCCATGAAGATATTCTTCGAAATTAGGAAGCAGAAGTATCTTGAAGCTTTCGACAGGTGATTGAAACATCAAAGTTCCGAACTTTGATGTTTTCTTCTGATATTATTTGGCTTGTTTATATAATTTGTTGTGATTTGAGGTCTTGTGTTGTGTTTGTTCCAGACATGACAGAGCAAAGGCGGTGGAAATACTCGTGAAAGATCTTAAGGTCTTTGCTTCATTCAATGAAGAGCTTTTCAAGGAGATTACCCAGTTGCTAACTCTTGAGAACTTCCGGTACGGTTATTTCCTCTTCTCGTTCTTTGAGAGTCCCTTCTGCTCTATGTTGCATGGACATGAATATGACATTACACGATTTAGACTCGAGGACATGGGCACGACACAAGTTGTTTTATGGACCTTCTGTCGTATCCAATACGTGTCCGACACAACTTGACATGGGTATAGCAGTGATTTCTGGAGTGTGTCCGCTTCCTAACTAGCTGCCACTAACACCATAACTCTAGAGTAATTTTTGGGTTGAGGGTTTTAAACTTGTAAGTTATAAATCTAAATCTATTCCAATATGCCCTCAAAGGTCCAATGACCATTTATTCAGTGTTTTTATTATTATAGAATCTGCTTAAAATGTGCGGCAGACAAGATTTACTGATTAAAATAGTGCATTTTAATTTGTGTCATTTGAACTTATGCAGGCAGAACGAGCAACTTTCTAAGTTTGGGGATACCAAGTCTGCCTGGAATATCATGCTCTTGGAGCTTAAGAAGCTGATTGAAGACAACCCGTTGTTCCGTGAGAAGCTCGCATTTCCGGTTTTCAAAGCTTCAAGACTACGAACATTGATCAACCAGAGGTACATTAGTTAGTTTATATATAGTATCATCTGGTGGATGTTGTTGAATGTAACAAATACAGCTCTGTTGTAATTGGGGAATTACTCGAGTTGGCATTTATAGTATGTTAACTCCATCTTGTTACTAAAAGTATATACAATATGGCTTCACTTGTCAGTTAGATGTTATAAATTAGGAGAATCATCATATTTTCTCCGTAAAAATCTACTGACCAGCTGCGAAGAGATTGTTAGTTTGATTACATTGATAAATTATTAGCGTGATGGAAATAGGATAACCATTATGTACTCAACATTTCTATCATGCTTTGTTTAGCTTCTCTTTCCTGTTGTCATACTTACTCTTCATATATCGGTTTCATACTTATCAGGATTATGTTTGTAGTCTTAATTGGCAGCATCAGTTATGCAAGAATCCTCGCACCAACCCTGACATTAAAACTTTGTTTACTGATCATACACGTGCTCCTGCTAATGGGGCACGACCTCCTTCCTCTGTTAGTGGCCCCCTTGTTGGGCCACCTATGCCAAAATCTGGGCCATTTCCTCCACTTGTTGGTCATAGTGTAAGCGACTTAAACTTTTTTCATATATGTATTTAGGACAAAGACTTGTCATCTCTTGCGAATGGATGTCTGATGATTATAATTCAAAATTTCCTTCAATGCAGCCATTTCAACAAGTTGTTTCTCCATCTGCTAGTACAATTGCCGGATGGATGACGAGTGGTAATCCATCATTACCTCATGCTGCTGTGGCCCAAGGGCCTGCAGGTCTCGTGCAGCCTCCTAACACAGGTCAGCCTCAATCAAATGACTAAAATGTCGATTGACTAGATTTTTGTAGTTGTATATTTGTTAACAGAAATTGCTTATATCTTTTGTAGCTGCATTTTTGAAGCACCCTAGAACTCCTTCAGGTGCTCCCGGTATGGATTATCAGACTGCCGATTCTGAACTCTCTATTTTCAAATTTGTAAGTTGGTGTTATCTTAATGTGTTGATAATACTTGTTATAGATGCATGGTGGAATTGTAGCTAACTAGTATTAATTTTCTTTCTCAGGTGCATATGAAGATGCAACGATTATTGCAGTGGTGGAATTTGCTACACGTGATGTTGACAGTTTTGATGTGCTCAAGTTGAAGCCATAGTAGTTACTTGTTTTGAGGATTCATTTAAGTAGTAGTTGTAAATATATGTATTTTGATACCCTATTTTGAGATAATGTAATGAAGATGGTGATATAATATTTCGATGTTTTCTTGTGAATATAGTTCAAAGTTATTGTTTTAAAATTGAATTGAGAAGTTTTTGGAAAGTAATATATAATGTGCAGTATTGAGTGTTATAAATGTGATGAGTTCAGTAATATGAGTGTTATAAATGTGCTGCATTGAGCCTATACATATTATCTATTCATGACGGTTATTTTATGACGCTTTTAAAAAATATTTATAACACCCGTTTTTATAACGGTTACTGTAGAAAAAAAAGCGTCATGGTTCGTCATTAATGACGCTTTTTAGCCGTCATTAAAAGGGTTTTTTGTTGTAGTGATTGCAACGAATCTGGACAATTAATGCTGATTGTGTAAAATTTTTATGGACAATTAATGCTGATTGTCATGAATCCTTGGGAAGATCGGATCTCCTGCCACGTGTTTAATCCGCGTGATTGCAATAAATCTGCTTTGATTCGGGTAATTATGATGATTGTATTAAATCTAGTTGTTGGGATTTGTTGATAAGTCTTGATTGATTTAATGCCACGTGTCTAACCATCATTTCGGAGAAACTGATCTTCTGCCACGTTTCATAACCACGAGCTACAGCCGCATGAGGGTAGCTTCTTAGGTTTTGAATCGTATGAAGGTGGCAGCCGCATAGGTATAGCCTCCGAAATCTGAGCCGCATGGGAGTGGTTTCCAATTGAGCCGCATAAGACTAGCCACGTGTCAAGGCTGCATGGGCATGGCCTCTCAGTATTTGAGCCACATGGAGATGATCCCCACGATCCGAGCCGCATGAGAACAGCGGCCGCATGGGGTGGCTTCTTAGGATTTGAGCCGCATGACGATGGTCTCCACGATCCGAGCCGCATGAGAGCGTCAGCCGCATGGGGGGTGGCAGCCGCATAAGGAGTTTTGGTGGTTGGTGGATCGTGCCAGCTGTATAGGAGATTTTTTTCGTTTCCCGAGGAACTGTCACGACCCGCACCCTGTGTAGGGTCACGAGAAGTGGGTACGTCCAGCCTACGCTGCAGTGTTGGCGATAGAACGCTGTCCTAGGTTACTATCTAATCAACAACTCACGTAATTATATAATGTACTTGTCAAATCTCAACTCCGAACGGAGGACAAGTATAGATATAATGAATCTCAATCACAATCTAAGAACGATAAGATAACACAGAAGTTTATAACTAAAGACTAAACAACAACATTTATAAACTACTAAATAATAATATCTCAAACAAACTCAAATACAAACTCGTATCTCAAGTTTTTATAATTCAAGTTCTAAAACGTGAAAACTAAACCAAGTCTACTAGCTAGTCTTCCGATCACTCCTGAGTGTCGGGGCCATAGGTAGCTAAGCCATCTCCTGCTCCAAGGCAAGTAGGGCAAATATCCTCAGGGCAAGCATCTGTAATATTTTCAACAGGTCCAGTCAGGACAGGAACGAGTACAATTCATCAAGAAATCTCAAGTAAATGACAGAGAACTATAAAGCAGTTATAGACAGTTGTATTGATGAATATGGCAGTTTATATTCAGGTGATGGTAAGAAAGACAGATAAAGTGCAAGGAAAGAAAATAACTAAACAAGAGAAGAGTCATAGCAATGAAGACTTAAAATAAGATCTAGCTGAACTAGAGTAACATAATGAGTTCAGATGGTACAATATAAGTCGAGTATAATCCCAATGTGAGTCTAATATAAGATGAGTCGAATGTGATCCAAGTACAATATGAGTCGAATGTGATTCTAATCATTGTTCTAGTAAGGTGAATCGAATAAGGTGATACAAATAGTGATTCACAATGTTCTAACAACGATTCGAATAAATTCTCCAAGTGTGTTTTAAAATACTTAGTTAGACATGTAAACGGCTAAGGGTAAATCCGACACATCACACACCTGGCCGGGTGTGGAATGGCTACCGTTCGAATATTATTCACAGGGGGTGGTTCGAATAGTGGAAATGTTCACATGTCTAATCAAGTATTTCCCCGCCCATCTAATACAAATGAATCCATAATCCAACACATAAGACGAATACAAGTCCAACCAGCAAATGAAGATACGAATAGGTGGTTCGAATAGTGATTCGTATGGTGATTCGAATAATAGAGGTAAGACGAGTAAGTATGTGTGTCGTATACATGGATTCAGAAATAACAGTACGTGTTTGTAATAGAGAATCACATACAGCTAACTAGAACTGAAGTACAGTAATTGACAAATAAATGAGAGAACTATCAGAGAATGTACTCGCCTGCTACTCTGAAAAAAGTAGTGTAATATCAGATGCCTGCACCAGAGTCACAATATCCTAAATAGATCAGTATGGGTTATAATGTGTTTAAAATAAGGTAAATGAAATCTACGATGCAATATACATGATTCTGGGTCAATCTAGGTCAAAGTAAACTCTAAGTCAAACCTGGTCAACTGTCTAAGTCAAACTAGGTCCAAGTCAAACTTGGTCAACTCTGGGTCAACCAAAGTCAACATCTAGTCAAACCAGGTCAACTCTAGGGTTTGGTCAACTGTAAGTCAACACTATAACTCTAGGCCTATACACCATACCAATACAAGCCTACTAGTACAATACCCAATGTAATATCTATACACTATATTTTATATATAGGCATCACACACACATTCCATGCTATATAAATATGTAGGAAAACTAGATATATGTAAACATACATATACAAACATATATTGAAAAGGAAAGCAGGAAATTTAGAAAGTGTAATGTGTGTGTGTGTGTGTTTTGGATTGTGGAATACAAGTAAGGGTTTCAAGAGCACAAGGCATGGGGTTAACATTTAACCTAACTCAATTATCTCATGTCCACAAATCAGTTAACATATTTAACAGTGAATCAATACTAAAATCCTAAATTCTCAGGTTATATACTATTTTTCAGGTTTAATACCCTTCAACAGTAAACCAACATTAAACTCAGTTTTGTGTGTGTGTGTTGACAGGATAGAGGGTGTGGGGGAGTTAATTTGTAGGGAAATATTTGTAAGACAGTGTAATGCAGAACCTATCATGAATTATAGATGGATATGCAAGCAATGTAATGGAGTATGATCTGAAACAAATTGAAGGATATGGGCTACACTTCAACAATGTAGCACTCTTGTAACAGAATAGGTATCACATCTGATACCTGGCCAAGAATAATGTCTGAACCTAGAGTTCAAGACATTACATTCAAGTTGGTCTTAAACTGTGAAGGTCAGAACCCAAGTGAGATGTGGATGGCTAGGCTAGGGTCTGAGCTATAAGTTCATAGGCTGTACTAAGGAATAGGACTAAACATGACTTGATGTCCAAGTATGAGAAATCAAAATCAATTCTCAGTTAACATTAACCCCTAAGAAATCTCAGGAAATATATGATGGGATATCACAGTTTTCACTCAAGCTCAGATTTCGATTTCAGTTGTGCCATTCCATCTCAGTTTTCATGTATACAATAAGATTCAGTTAAGTTATATATATATGTACATCAATATATACATATGTAATTCATTCACATATATATAGAGAACCTCAATTTGAAATGCAACTTTACAAAATTCAAACCCCCAATCATACACCACTGTGATACACATGTACAGTAGGTTAAATACCATGTAAATCACATATTTACATTATTTAAAAGATTTACAAACTCAGAAAAACCTATTTCAATTTACACTAGAAATCTCAGTTTTCTTTTTTCCGAAATACCCCTGTTCAGTGCATTCAGTTTCAAATAATAACCCAAATTAACCAAACAAAAATCAAAGTAAGATAGTGAAACAAGGTGTGCAGGTGTCTAGCATTTCGTGTCAACCTATAGACGTGTCCTCGTGTTCAAAACTCGAGCCAAAACAGTGTCTAAACCCAAGTGTCACTGTGTGACTAAACTGGACATAGGCAGCATCGTGCACAGGTGCAATGCGATCTAGGGACTCGCGTGTCGACCCTAGAGCCTCGTGCTCGTGTCCAACTCTAGGGTAGGTATAGGGCTAGGGATACAAGTACCTGTATCGAGTCGGGGTCGTGTCGTGTTCGGGTTTGAGTCGCATATCAGTGGGGTTTTTCTGCGTGTGTGCGTGTCTGGACAAAGTCGGTGCGAGCTAGATAACTTCTAGAATACAAAACCAAATCGACCCAAACTTTGTGTGTGTCGTGTCAGACATTAGACCCATGTGTCCACCAAGTTTCGTCCGTTCTAGTGTCGTGTCGTGTCCTACAGGGGGCCCAGTAGCAGGGGAGAACACAGGCATGATGCAGTATCTCGTGCAGGTGTGTCACAGTCTCGTGTGCGTGACACACGACAGGTAACAGGTCGTGATCGTGTCTAGGGGTAGAGGGGGACTAGGGCTAGGTGTCTAGGTGTCTGCACGACCCTCAAGTCGTATCATGTCCTAGTTTTATAACCGTGTCAGAGAGCTAAAAAATAGTACACTGTACAGTGTACAATGTGTTCGTGTCCAATTTGGACACGGACATAGGCCTAAATCGTGCTTAGTCAACTAGGGTTGTGACCTACAAGTCTGGGGCTACCCAAAAATGTAATTAGTTTTGAAAACAAATAATATTGAATTCACTCAAGCATTTCATCAAACACCTAGAATACATTACGACACGTGTCCGATACGGGCACCAAACGGACACGAAATCCACCCAAATTTTAGGGACACCTAGGGGACTCCTAGATCTAGCCCTACATGCAAAGAAAACCAAAATTTAAATCAATTTAAAGGGTTTTACCTATATGTGCAAAAAGCTTGGAAAAGCTTCAAATGGGGGATTCCTCCTCTTGATGGCAAAAGCTCCAAATTGACCCAAAGAAGGATTAAACCCCAAAATCAGAAAATAGGAGAGTATTTAGGTTCTAATGCAAGAAACTAGGATTAAAAAAGAATTAAAATAGATTTATGGGGATTTTTGGAAGAGGGACAAATGCCTTTCTTTTCCAATGTTGAAATAAATAAAGAAAGAGGCAAGCCCTAGAGAATAAGTGTTTATATAGGGTGGGGATCCCTATGGCTGGTCCTAAAGGAAGGAATTAGGGTTAGGGTTCACTAAAATGGCCCATGGGCTTAAGTCATGATCAAACAATCATTAAGCCATAAGTCATTTCACTTAATACATAAGGCATGACTTAATTTCACTAAACCAAATCCCTTCATTCTAAAACTAATCTCTAATGACTAAAAGTAGGTTAACCTAAGTTAGACTAGGGTCACCATGGCTAGGGTTAGCTTCTAGGCTAGTCCACTAGGTCTCAACAAGTCAAGGTCAACTAGAATTCACCAATAAATCATCAAATAATTCAAATAAGTCAAAATGACCAAATTATCTCTAGGCTAAAAATGATCATAATTAAATATCCTAATGACATGGTTAGGCTCTAGGTCATGCAGTCACTAGGGTTTCACTAGCAGCACACCAAATTCATAAGTCATGACTTAAAGCAGTTTTTAAATATTTTAAAAATAATTAAAAATCACCAAAAATCATAATGTGAAATAAATATCAATAATTAATAATTATAATTACAAAATTTTAAAATTATCCTCATCTGGAAAATTGGGTGTTACAATCCTACCCACATTAGAAAAATTTCGTCCTCGAAATTAAACCGGTCGTACTCATTCTAGGTCAACCACCCACAATCAAAGTCTCTAAGCAATTTCTAACTCATACAATTGAAGAATAATATATAGAGTCATGGTCAACCATAGCAGTTGAAGGTCTCATCTAGATGGACTAGTCATATTAGATCAAAACAGCCCCATGGTATCAACATGCAAGCAATATAGGGTGTTCTGGTGGAAAGACAAAGAAGCAACTAATCATTAAGGTGTAGGACAGTCTACCATCCTATATGAAACTGGTAAGGACAACTAGGAATTAATTATGAAGGGTTACCATTCCAAGATGATCAAAATCGAAAGTTTAAGGCATGAGTGTCAATAGCATTGAAATCCAATAACACAATATATAAAAGAGGATTTAGTCCCGGTACGATCTAAGTTGATCAATTTCAGGATAATCGAAGTTTGGGCAAGATGGAGAATGAGGCCATTGAAGTCTGAGCACGAGTATCCAAGATTTGATATCAATGCCACGATTGAATTAATTCAATTGAATAAGATCCCAAATACTGGATGATAAGGAGGATGACCTGGTTGACTGGTCACGATCAAGGAATTAGAATTTAAGGGATGATGCAAGGATATAGAAATAAGTCAATTTCCTCCTTTGGATAGGGAAACTAAACGTGGTACCTTGGGTTGATCTATCAAGTACAGTGCCTTTTCTTTCTGAAATATGTGGAAGGCAAAACAATAAGGAGTTCAAAGACGATGTTATTAAGTATAATACGTGGTTCATAGGCGATAGAAATAATTTAAAGAGAATTGCCAAAGCTGTCGTAGATGAGACTCTAGGGCAAATTTAACTATGTCTCCCTCCATGTAGAATAATATATGAGAAGCGAACCAAAGTGCAATAGGTTGATCAGACCATCATGCACCGGTTCTGATTAGACAATATTTTAGTGGGTGCCAGCCCCAATAAAATATGTCATGATCAAGCTCAAATAAGATAAGCTTGCAAAACTGGTGCTAAATTAGCAACATAAGATAGACAAAATATAAGTAAGGATAACGATGAAGAAAGTTAATAGTCTAAGATCCTTTAAACATCAAGGAGTGAGGGTGAATCAAAACAAGAGGAAAAGGATTTTCAAATCGAAGTTCATAATGAGATTCTTAAAGGTCATCCCAGGAATCTTCTCAAGTAGTCCTAACTGTGATTGAGTACCTCTCCGTTAAAGCCTATCTCTCAATCCTATCGCAGGCTCGCAGCAGTGCAACTAAGTCACCGTACTACCACGATATCGTACTAATGCGACTCTCGACCTGCATGGGCCACCACTAAAAATGTGTTACGACCCGCACCCTGTGTAGGGGCACGAGAAGTGGGTACGTCCAGCCTACGTCGCAGTTTTGGCGGTAGAACGCTGTCCTAGGTTACTATCTAATCAACAACTCACGCAATTATATAATGTACTTGTCAAATCTCAACTCCGAACGGAGGACAAGTATAGATATAATGAATCTCAATCACAATCTAAGAACGATAAGATAACACAGAAGTTTATAACTAAAGACTAAACAACAACATTTATAAACTACTTAATAATAATATCTCAAACAAACTCAAATACAAACTCATATCTCAAGTTTTTACAATTCAAGTTCTAAAACATGAAAACTAAACCAAGTCTACTAGCTAGTCTCCCGATCACTCCTGAGTGTCGGGGCCATAGGTAGCTAAGCCATCTCCTGCTCCAAGGCAAGTAGGGCAAATATCCTCAGGGCAAGCATCTGTAATATTTTCAACAGGTCCAGTCAGGACAGGAACGAGTACAATTCATCAAAAAATCCAAAGTAAATGACAGAGAACTATAAAGCAGTTATAGACAGTTGTATTGATGAATATGGCAGTTTATATTCAAGTGATGGTAAGAAAGACAGATAAAGTGCAAGAAAGAAAATAACTAAACAAGAGAAGAATTATAGCAATGAAGACTGTAAAATAAGATCTAGCTGAACTAGAGTAACATAATGAGTTCAGATGGTACAATATAAGTCGAGTGTAATCCCAATGTGAGTCTAATATAAGATGAGTCGGATGTGATCCCAGTACAGTATGAGTCGAATGTGATTCTAATCATTGTTCTAGTAAGGTGAATCGAATAAGGTGATACAAATAGTGATTCACAATGTTCTAACAACGATTCGAATAAATTCTCCAAGTGTGTTTTAAAATACTTAGTTAGACATGTAAACGGCTAAGGGTAAATCCGACACATCACACACCTGGCCGGGTGTGGAATGGCTATCGTTCGAATATTATTCACAGGGGGTGGTTCGAATAGTGGGAATGTTCACATGTCTAATCAAGTATTTCTCCGCCCATCTAATACAAATGAATCCATAATCCAACACATAAGACGAATACAAGTCCAACCAACAAATGAAGATACGAATAGGTGGTTCGAATAGTAATTCGTATGGTGATTCGAATAATAGAGGTAAGACGAGTAAGTATGTGTGTCGTATACATGGATTCAGAAATAACAGTACGTGTTTGTAACAGAGAATCACATACAGCTAACTAGAACTGAAGTACAGTAATTGACAAATAAATGAGAGAACTATCAGAGAATGTACTCGCCTGCTACTCTGAAAAGAGTAGTGTAATATCAGATGCCTGCACCAGAGTCACAATATCCTAAATAGAGCAGTATGGGTTATAATGTGTTTAAAACAAGGTAAATGAAATCTATGATGCAATATACATGATTCTGGGTCAATCTAGGTCAAAGTAAACTCTAAGTCAAACCTGGTCAACTGTCTAAGTCAAACTAGGTCCAAGTCAAACTTGGTCAACTCTGGGTCAACCAAAGTCAACATCTAGTCAAACCAGATCAACTCTAGGGTTTGGTCAACTGTAAGTCAACACTATAACTCTAGGCCTATACACCATATCAATACAAGCCAACTAGTACAATACCCAATGTAATATCTATACACTATATTTCACATATAGGCATCACACACACATTCCATGCTATATAAATATGTAGGAAAACTAGATATATGTAAACATACATATACAAACATATATTGAAAAGGAAAGCAGGAAATTTAGAAAGTATAATGTGTGTGTGTGTGTGTGTGTGTTTTGGATTGTGGAATACAAGTAAGGGTTTCAAGAGCACAAGGCATGGGGTTAACATTTAACCTAACTCAATTATCTCATGTCCACAAATCAGTTAACATATTTAACAGTGAATCATTACTATAATCCTGAATTCTCAGGTTATACACAATTTTTCAGGTTTAATACCCTTCAACAGTAAACCAACATTAAACTCAGTTTTGTGTGTGTGTTGACAGGATAGAGGGTGTGGAGGAGTTAATTTGTAGGGAAATATTTGCAAGACAGTGTAATGCAGAACCTATCATGAATTATAGATGGATATGCAAGCAATGTAACAGAGTATGATCTGAAACAAAATAAAGGATATGTGCTACACTTCAACAATGTAGCACTCTTGTAACAGAATAGGTATCACATCTGATACCTGGCCAAGAATAATGTCTGAACCTAGAGTTCAAGACATTACATTCAATTAAAACTGAACATTCATTGAGTTAACATTAACCCTGAGTTCAAGACATTACATTCAAGTTGGTCTTAAACTGTGAAGGTCAGAACCCAAGTGAGATATGGGTGGCTAGGCTAGGGTCTGAGCTATAAGTTCATCGGCTGTACTAAGGAATGGGACTAAGCATGACTTGATGTCCAAGTATGAGAAATCAAAATCAATTCTCAGTTAACATTAACCCCTAAGAAATCTCAAGAAATATATGATGGGATATCACAGTTTTCACTCAAGCTCAGATTTCGATTTCAGTTGTGCCATTCCATCTCAGTTTTCATGTATACAATAAGATTCAGTTAAGTTATATATAATCAATATATACATATGTAATTCATTCACATATATATAGAGAACCTCAATTTGAAATGCAACTTTACAAAATTCAAACCCCCAATCATATACCATTATGATACACATGTACAGTAGGTTAAATACCATGTAAATCATATATTTACATTATTTAAAAGATTTACAAACTCAGAAAAACCTATTTTAATTTACACTAGAAATCTTAGTTTTTCTTTTTCTGAAATACCCCTGTTCAGTGCATTCAGTTTCAAATGATAACCCAAATTAACCAAACAAAAATCGATGTAAGATAGTGAAACAAGGTGTGCAGGTGTCTAGCATTTCGTGTCAACCTATAGACGTGTCCTCGTGACCAAAACCCGAGCCAAAATAGTATCTAAACCCAAGTGTCACTGTGTGACTGAACTGCACATAGGCAGCATCGTGCATAGGTGCAATACGATCTAGGGACTCGTGTGTCGACCCTAGAGCCTCGTGCTCGTGTCCAACCCTAGGGTTGGTATAGGGCTAGGGATACAAGTGCCTGTATCGAGTCAGGGTCGTGTCGTGTCCGGGTTTGAGTCGCGTATCAGTGGGGTTTTTCTGCGTGTGTGCGTGTCTGGACAAAGTCGGTGCGAGCTCGATAACTTCTAGAATCTAAAACCAAATCGACCCAAACTTTGTGTGTGTCGTGTCAAACATTAGACCCATGTGTCCACCAAGTTTCGTCCGTTCTAGTGTCGTGTCGTGTCCTATAGGGGGCCCGAGTAGCAGGGAGAACACAGGCACGATGCAGTATCTCGTGCAGGAGTGTCACAGTCTCGTGTGCGTGACTCACGACACGTGACACATCATGATCGTGTCTAGGGGTAGAGGGCGACTAGGGCTAGGTGTCTAGGTGTCTGCACGACCCTCAAGTCGTGTCGTGTCCTAGTTTTATAGCCGTGTCAGAGAGTTAAAAATTAGTGCACTGTGCAGTATACAGTGTATTCGTGTCCAATTTGGATACGGACACGGGCCTAAATCGTGCTCAGTCAACTAGGGTTGTGACCTACAAGTCTAGGGCTACCCAAAAATGTAACTAGTTTTGAAAACAAATAATATTGAATTCACTCAAACATTTCATCAAACACCTAGAATACATTACGACACGTGTCCGATACGGGCACCAAACGGACACGAAATCCACCCAAATTTCAGGGACACCTAGGGGACTCCTAGATCTAGCCCTACATGGAAAGAAAACCAAAATTTAAATCAATTTAAAGGGTTTTACCTATATGTGCAAAAAGCTTGGAAAAGCTTCAAATGGGGGATTCCTCCTCTTGATGGCAAAAGCTCCAAATTGACCCAAAGCTGGGATTAAATCCCAAAATTAGAAAATAGGAGAGTATTTAGGTTCTAATACAAGAAATTAGGATTAAAAAGGAATTAAAATAGATTTATGGGGATTTTTGGAAGAGGGACAAATACCTTTAGTTTCCAATGTTGAAATGAATAAAGAAAGAGGCAGGCCCTAGAGAATAAGTGTTTATATAGGGTGGGGATCCCTATAGCTAGTTATAAAGGTAGGAATTAGGGTTAGGGTTCACTAAAATGGCCCATGGGCTTAAGTCGTGATCAAACAATCATTAAGCCATAAGTCATTTCACTTAAACCATAAGCCATGACATAATTTCACTAAACCAAATCCCCTCATTCTAAAGCTAATCTCTAATGACTAAAAGTAGGTTAAACTAAGTTAGACTAGGGTCACCATGTCTAGGGTTAGCTTCTAGGCTAGTCTACTAGGTCTCAACAAGTCAAGGTCAACTAGAATTCACCAATTCAATAAATCATCAAATAATTCAAATAAGTCAAAACGACCAAATTACCCCTAGGCTAAAAATGATAATTAAATATCCTAATGACATGGTTAGGCTCTAGGTCATACAGTCACTAGGGTTTCACTAGCAGCACGTCAAAATCATAAGTTATGACTTAAAGCAGTTTTTAAATAGTTTAAAAATAATTAAAAATCACCAAAAATCATAATATGAAATAAATATCAATAATTAATAATTATAATCATAAAATTTCAAAATTACCCTCATCTGGAAAACTGGGTGTTATAGGAACACGTCGTCATGTCAGAGTTCATCAATTCAGCTTTAATGTCAGAGTTATCACTTTATGTCAGAGCATTTAATGGAAGCAGTCACTTTATGGCCAGCTGTAAAAAGCAAGCTGTATAGGGCCACATGATTCTTTCTTGAGCCGCATGAGGCTATTGGAGAATTTCTGAGCCGCATGAGGCTCCGATAAATTCCTGAGCCGCATGAGGCTCCTTCTATTTTGAGCCGCATGGGCTTCTTCTGTTTTAGCCGCATGGGATTTTCTTATTCTTTTTCATGCTTCTACAAGACCCCCTTCAAAGTTTTCAATTTGAAAAATTGAAATACTTTGAATAAGAAGCATGGCTATATGATCTCCGCTGGCTGCATAGGATATTCTGGCCACATGAACTTCTTGGCCGTATGGCCTATCTGGCCGCATAGACTTCCTAGCCGCATGGGTTCCCTGCCATGCGTGCGTCTCATTAATTTCCCTTGATTTGCTTTGGATTTAAAGCCGCCTTTTGGGACAGGATCCCAAGGGTCGGTTTTAAATATCCGGATTTTTCTCGATAAACGAAGAGTCGGTTTTGTTTTTATGCGGCACGAGGATCGAAGCGTTTCCCTTCCTCCTTTCTCCTTCTGCCTATAAATAGGAGCGTTCTTGGGTAGAGAGACTTCTTTACTTCCTTCTGTCTTCAAACTCTTTTTGCCCTAAGTTGCTGTCTTCGTCTTCCTTCTCCGCTCATCAGTCAACAATGGCCCCCAAGTCTTCCAAAGCCGTAGCCAAGGGTAAGGGAGTGGCTTCTTCATCAGCTACGGCACCTGAAGTTCACCCCGACGTTCACCCCACCATTGCTGGTAAGGGTTTGGGCGGATCGTATACTTCGAAACCCTAACAAAGACGGCTCTGTTGCACGCTTTATGCACAAGCCTTTAATGCGTCCTTCGTCTTCATTGAACTGTTCAAATTGTATGGGCTGCATGTATGTCCCACGTCCGAGTCGCATGGGGGTATACCCCATGTTCGAGCCACATGGGAGTTTGTCTAGTAGCCGCATAGACACTTCACAAACTGAACCGCATAATGACCCATCGAACAGAGCCGCATAATTCTCTCTGAATCGAACCGCATGAAGCCCCCTCAAACAGGACCGCATAAGCTCATCTGGACTGGACCGCATAAGGCTCTGGCCATCTTCTAATATTATTTTTTTCTATCTTTGATTCTTGCAGCATTCCTGCCGAAGGCTGAGATCATTGTGAAGGAAGAGCCGCTTCCTCCTTTCAAACAAGTGTCGTCGCTCGTTAAGGAGGAGGTAATACCAAAAACGGAGAAACATAAAAGAGAGCTGGCGCCTATTGAAGTTGCTGTAAAGGAGGAGCCCCAGTCTGACGGCAGTAGTATTGAGAGTTCTGACCATCCTGCTCCGGACGAGGATTTTGCTCAAGTAGATCCTTTATATGAAAAATGGTTGAGGGATTGGTATATGCACCCCCGCAACTAGGATTCGTATGCCCTCATAAATGTCCATCTTTTGTCTTGAAATTTTTGTCTGTTTTTAGCTGCAGTTTGTGTTTTGCTTCTTTTGGACATCAATGTAATCTTGTTCATTCTTGTCTGAATGAAATGGTAGAAAACTTTTCTGGCTTGCTCATAAGATGTAATCGTGTGAATGTAACTGATTTTGAATGAACAGAATACATTCGCTCTATTCTTTACTTGTAGTAATTGCCCCAATAGGAGACTTTTTGTGGACCTATTATCTTTGGCGTACCCTGGTTCTGGATATGGATAATAAGTTGGGAGAGAACCAACATACTTACTCAGAGGTAGTGAGGACATGGTAAATATGGGTCTAAAGTAGAGCATTCCTACTCAGAGGTAATGTGGACGTGGTAGGAGTGAACTCGAATGAGGATACATAGAACAACTCAGAGGTTCTATCAACGGAGAAGTTCTATGTATTGGGTGAAAGAATGCTATGGAACAGCTAGGCTCCAAAAGCATGTAATGATGAGGAAAGATGTGGATGTACTAGGGGACCTAGTACGACATTTGTGGTCAGCTGCAGACATTTGTGGTCAACAGACGACATTTGTGGTCCTATTATCCTTGGCATACTCCGGTCGTGGGTATGGATAATAAGTCGAGAGATAAACCAACATACTTACTCAGAGGTAATAAGGACGTGGCAAGTATAGGGGTTTTACAGCGGGGTCTTCCTACTCAGAGGTAATGAGGACGTGGCAGAAGTGGACTAAGCGAGAGATATTTGTGGTCAACAGTGGACATTTGTGGGCCTATTATCCTTGGCGTACTCCGGTTTTGGGTACGGATATTAAGTCGAAAGGGAACCAACATACTTACTCAGAGGTAATGAGGATGTGGCAAGCATGAGGGTTTCTTCGATGGAGCCTTCCTACTCAGAGGTAATGAGGACATGGCAGGAGTGGGCTCCATGATGGGGTGCATAGAACAACTCAGAGGTAATGAGGACATGGAAGTTCTATGTGAGAGGGCAGTTTGTTTTTGATGGAAGTGAAACAACTCAGAGGTAGCATCGACATGGTTGTCTTAGAAAATTTATGGATCTATTACCCTTTTTGTGCACTGGAAGTGCGGGTAGTGGATCGTGAGGAAGGAGCTCCTTTAAGGAAGAAAGTTCAGAGATATGATCATACGTGACTTACTACCCAAAAGATGCGATATAGATTGACCAGGATGGGAGTTCAGCAGCACTTGCGGGTACATAACTCGATAATCTGAAAGATTTGGAGGCAGAATGTGAGTTCAGCGGTACCAGAGGGTACATAACTCTACAATCTGGGATATTTTGAGGATGAATGTAGGTGGGTTCAGTGGTACCAAGGGGTACATGACCCTATAATCTGGGATATTTTGAGGATGAATGTAGGTGGGTTCAGTGGTACCAAGGGGTACATGACCCAATAATCTAAGATGTTTGGAAACCGAATGTGAGTTCAGCGGTACCAAGGAGTACATAACTCAACAATCTGAGATATTTGGAAGCAGACTGTGGGTTTAGCGATACCGGAGGGTACATAACTCAACAGTCTGAGATATTCGTGGTATGTCGTTTCAGACATAATACTTCTTTAGGAAGCAGACTGTGGATGAAGACTGAAAGGATGACTTGGGAAGCTTAATCATCAGGGATTCCGCTGGTGGGGCATAACATGGAGCTGTTGGTGAACTAGCGACCCCCTGTTTGGTGCTTGATGCTAGGCGGGGAGTTATTGGCTCGCTAGGAGTCCCCGACTTCGTATTGGGCTGACGATTCATCTTGGGAAGACGTATCATTATTGGCTTGTCAGAGGGTTTGAGCTTCTCTGTTTGTAGCTGGCCGGCTCTTGGAAGCCTGATTGTCAGTGGCTCCGTTGTGGGTTTTGGCGCTTGGCCAGACCTTGGCAGTCGGATCATCATTTGCCCCTCTTGTGCCGAGAGACTGATTGCATCCTTACGCAGAGCGGCCGTAAGGGGTGCGGTTTTGTCAGATTTGCGAGCTTGAAGGTGGATCGTCAGAGGTTTTTCTGATCCCGTTGCTGTCTCAATTTGGGCTAGCATATCTTCTTCGACAAGGTGCCTCTTCGACTTTTCGTACAAGTAGGAGTCCGAGTAATAAGACTCGATCCCTTTGAAGGGATTGATGTCGGCAAATTCTATCCTCACGAAATCGTGCTTGTCGACATACTTGAAGCACTGGTGCAGCGTGGAAGACACGATCATGTAATCGTGTATCCAGGGATACCCCAGGAGAATATTATAGGAAGTGTCCGCATCTATGATATAACAAGTCACTTCTGACTGCAGATCGCCGATTTGGCACTTCAAGCGAATCTTCCCGATCGGGTAGCTCCTGCCCGAATTGAAACCGCTAATGGCGATGCTTATCGACGTCAGGCGATGCATGGAGATGCGAAGATGGTGCAACAGACTCTTCGAGATGATGCTTATGGAAGAACCGGGATCAATGTGCATCTGATCCACCTTTACGTCACCGATGTATCCAGTGTAATACAACGGACGATCGTACAGGTTGGTTTTAATGAGCATATCCTACGGAGTGAAGACGATGTTGGGCATTGCACCTGTACAAGCGCTGTTCTGGAGATTTGCAGGCGGGCTCTCTTCCGTGAGGTTGACCAGAGCCAGATATACGTCGGCATTCTGGAGTGCATCGCTCAGTGCCATACGAACATCTTTAGAGAGTCTCAGGAGCTCGTATAATGACAATTTGGCCGGTGTGTTGGCCAATTGGGCCAAGATGTCAAAGTTGTAGGGCCTCTCCAGCCCATGAGGTGCCTCTTTTCGGAGGGATTTGTCAAAGCGAGTTTCTTCGGCCTAGGCTTGTCGGTCATCAGAGTTTGAGAAGGTCCTGGAGCGTTAGCAGTAGCCGGCTGATGATCTTCAGCCGAGTTATCCGGTGTAGGTTGGGATTGCGCACCCGACCGGGTGACAACAGATGTGGCTTCTTCGATATCTGCCAAGATTGTACGACATGATCTGACCTTTCCACCCTTCTTCCTGCCAGTGAAGGGTGGTGTGGGTTGAGTCACTTCAAGTACCTGGTCCGGATGGACCCACATGACCTCCCCTCGTAATGTGGTGAGGGGCACTAGACCAGCAGCCTGTTCTCGAGGAGGTGGAAGATTAGCAATCTCCATTATTGCCCGAGGGACGGGTACTACGCCATCTTGAGTCTCTGTCGGAGGGAAGCTATCGAATTGTACTGATACCATATTGGCTTCCACGGTTACCTCCTCGAAATTAATGGCCAGATCCTTCGAATCGATGAGATGCTGAATATATCTCTTCAATTGGAAGCAGTCCTGCGTGGCGTGGTGGACGTAACGATGGTAATGGCAGTACTTGGGGCTTTCCATCTCGGCCGACTGAGGTTCCCGTCTAGGTGGAGGGAGCTAGATTCTATCTTCTTGTATGAGCATGTCCAAGATGGGCTTGACATGACCGTCCTCGAAGGAGTAAGTCATCTGCGGACACTGCTTTTCAGCTGGCTTTGATTCAGGCTTCTGGGTTGCATCGGCCACCATAGCCTGTTTGCCCTTGTTGTCTCGGTTATTGGAGGAGTTACCCCCGTTGTTGGTATTGGCATTAGGGCGTTTGCCTTTGTCCTCTCCCTCCGAGATGTGTAATCCCAGTTGGCGAGCCGTCTTCAACTTATCTTCGGCGCTAGTGGCACTGATGATGAACGTCTTCCATTCCTTAAATTGACTTTCACCCATCTAGAGGTTGATTGTTGGGAGCAGTCTCTTTTGGCAAATTTTAATTAAGGAGGAATCCGGATTTTTAGACGGTAACTTCATTGCGATTTGGCGAAACCGCTCAATATAGGTCCTTGTCAGCTCTTTCTCCCCTTGAACAACATCCATGAGGGTGGACATCGTCACGTCTTGTCCTACTTCGTAGAACCTCTCCAAGAACATGCGCTTGAAGCTGGCAATGGAATGGATGCAGTTGTCTGGCAGGTTGTGGTACCAGTCGAAGGCGACCCTTTCCAATACCCCGATGAATAATCGTGTAAGGATGGCATCGTCATGGGGCAGATAGTCAGTTGTGACCTCGAAGTAATGTACCGACTTGCCGAAGTCTTGCCATCATAGGAATTGATGTTGAACGGCTTATATCTTGGTGGGAAAGGGACATCCCTCTATGCAGCAGGGTATGGTTGCCGTATTCTGAGGTCTTAGGAGGTTTCCAGGACGTAAAACATGGCCCGGAGCTCCTGGACCTCTCTTCTTGCCTCCTTGGCCTCATCAGCAGCGGTGGGAGCCGATATTTCAGGAGGATTGTCACCCGGATTTGGTGTCGCTGAGTTCGAGTCCGCATTGACCGCGGGACCCAAGCTTGTTTGGCCAGGCGTCCTTTCTTGCAGAGTTGGAAGAGCCGCTTTGATTTCGTCCACAGATTTGACCAAGGTACGCAGTATGGCCTCCAGAGTGTCGATGCGTTGGCGATCACTGGAACCGTCTTGATCGTCGTTTGTCATGAATGCCGTCCTTACACGAGCCGAAGTAGAAGGAACGGTGGACGACGTGCCCTCTGAATCATACCCCTGTATAGAGAAGTCGTCGGGGTATGTGGGAATATTTTCCTCTGGTTCGGACTCAGAAGGAATAGCACCCCCAGCTTCAGAGCTTGTCTCATCTTGAGAGTCGCGAACATCCTCGGGGACGTCGGTATCGGCTGTATCTGTTGGGAGAGTCGTTTCCCCGGGCTTATCTTCTTGGAATACCAGATTGTCGTAGATGTTTGGAGGAATGCTACCCCCGGTTCCAGCGACCCCCAGTGATGTGGATGATGAATCTCCCCATGTAGTAGATTTCGTCTTTGAACGGGTACCTTGGAAAACTCCGATGGTGGACAACTGCTTAGATGATAGTTCCTTGGTCACAGTAGTTGAAATCTTCGGGCTGGAGATATTTGTTTTCTTCTCTTTTCTGCTGGCGGAGATTCTCTGAGCAGAGTTGTAGGAGACGACGGGAAGCGCCTCATCCTCTGAACTTGGTTGTTGCAGTCTTTGGAAGACGGACCGCCGGTCTTCTCGTACTGCTGCGTTGTTGCAGCAGCAGTTGATAATGACTTGGGTGCAGTGATATTCGTGGAAGGACTCTTTGCACACCGAATCCCCTTCTCTTTCCTTGCGTTTGTGAAGGATCACGTCATACAAGTCAGATGAGTCTCGAGCAACCACGTTTGCTCCCTGGTTGCGGGAAGACTTTTGTGAACCACTCTGTCCGTTTACCGCTGGGGGCTGGACTCGAGTGGTTCTGTATAACTTTCCATCAGAGGCCCGCATAATAGTAAGCGAAGCGCTCGGACGGTCAGAGGTTGGGACAGCCGACTGAGTTTGCCGAGCTTGTGCTACCCTAGACTTCTTCACTCTGGCGCCTGAGGGCACATAGTAGGAAGAGTCTAAGTGGTGCTGCAGAGAGTCAGACACATTTTTTTTGGAGCATGAGAGATCAGGGCCATAGGAAAGGTGGTCGAAGACAGAGCCCGAGCTGTGTGGAGTGGATAATATACGGCTGGAATCAGCAGTCTTCATGCGGCGGGTAGTCGTGGCCGCATAGGCCTTCTTCATGCGGCTGGAAGTCTCGGCCGCATGAGTCTCCTCCATGCGGCTGGAAGTCTTGGCCGCATGGGCCTTCTGTATGCGGCTGGCAGTTTTGGCCGCATGAGCATCATGCATGCGGCTGGCAATCTTGGTCGTATGAGCATTATGCATGCCGCTGGCAGTTTTGGCCGCATGAGCATCATGTACGCGGCTGGCAATCTTGGCCACATGAGCATCATGTATGCCGCTGGTGCCTTTATTCGGCTTCCTCCTGGACTACATAGAGTCCCTCTTTGCCCCTGCAAGTCAAGCATCGTAGTATTTTCCTCTGCCGAACTTGGGGACAGCAGAGTCCTCTATGGCCTGAAGTGGAGCCGTATGAGAGTCACCCATGCCGTCTTGGGCAGCAGAGAGTACTTCGTCCAGAGCTTGGGGAGGAGCAAATGACTTGGGCCTCCACTTCCTGCGAGCCTTCTTCGTGCGGACTTGCTTCGTGGGAGGACTGGACTTTTACTTCACAATACAAACTCGCTCATACAAAGAAAGCCTAGGAATGAAAACCTAGGTACAGCAATCTAAGTACAATTATTTAGTTTTGATTCTGGGGGATGACGATAGAGGCTCGGGAAAGCGACGGCAGCTCTGCCTTACTCCTTGGACGATCGGACGTAGCCTCGGCTCTGATGAAGAAATGCTCTCGGAGCGTGTGGGAAGACTCTTCTGTGCGTGCCTTTGTCTCTCTGTGTATCTAGCCGGGGGTCCTCTCTCTTCTGCAAGGGAATGGTACCTTGATATTTATAGGAGTGGGGTGTCATTATTAGGGTTTGCAATGATTGCCCTAAAAAGTCGGCTGCTTGGGGACTTAATTGCCATTTTCCTTGATCCTATTTTATTGGCAATTAATCTGGACCACTAATCTTAATTGCAACGAATCTGGACAATTAATACTGATTGTGTATAATCCGTATGGGCAATTAATGCTGATTGTCATAAATCCTTGGGAAGCTCGGATCTCCTGCCACGTGTTTAATCCGCGTGATTGCAATAAATTTGCTTTGATTCGGGTAATGATGTTGATTACATTATATCTGATTGTTGGGATTTGTTGATAAGTCTTGATTGATTTAATGCCACGTGTCTAACCATCATTACGGGAAAACTAATCTTCTGCCACTTGTCACAACCGCGAGCCACAGCCGCATGAGGGTAGCTTCTTAGGTTTTGAACCGCATGAAGGTGGCAGCCGCATAGGTATAGCCTCTGAAATCTGAGCCGCATGGGTATGGTTTCCAATTTAGCCGCATAAGACTAGCCACGTGTCAAGGCTGCATGGGCATGGCCTCTCAGTATTTGAGCCGCATGGAGATGATCCCCACGATCCGAGACGCATGAGAACAGCGGCCGTATGGGGTGGCTTCTTAGGATTTGAGCCGCATGACGATAGTCTCCACGATCCGAGCCGCATGAGAGCGTCTGCCGCATGGGGGGTGGCAGCCGCATAGGGAGCTTTGGTGGTTGGTGGATCGTGCCAGCTGTATAGGAGATTTCCTTCATTTCCCGAGGAACACGCCGTCATGTCAGAGTTCATCATTTCAGCTTTAATGTCAGAGTTATCACTTTATGTCAGATCATTTAATAGGAGCAGTCACTTTATGGCCAGCTGTAAAAAGCAAGCTGCATAGGGCCACGTGATTCTTTCTTGAGCCGTATGAGGCTATTGGAGAATTTCTGAGCCGCATGAGGCTCCGATAAATTCCTGAGCCGCATGAGGCTCCTTCTGTTTTGAGCCGCATGGGCTTCTTCTGTTTTGAGCCGTATGGACTTTTCTTATTCTTTTTCATGCTTCTACACCTGCTGGCGCAAGTTTTGCCTCGATACAACGAACGTACACGAAGTTATGGCCAAGTTTGTAAAAGGTCGATACGGGGGTACCTCGATAGATGCGTACTGATTCTGTCACGTACGTGCAACGAAATCAAGTTCCGTCAGCTCCCACACGTCAAAAACATCCATATGCGTCTTTCGATGATTATACGTTTCGACCCCGTCGCCTGGTTTGTCGGGGCGCATGCCGTATCGAAAAGTTTTTCTAAAAATCTTCAGTTTTTAACGTGGTTTTTCTTGATTTTCAACGAAGAATAACTTGCAGCACAATAGATGAAAAATAAATCTACCTAAGGAGTTTGAATCTCGTATATGTTTTTTTTCTTTGTTATAAATTCGATTTTCTAGATTCGACATATTTGGCTTCGGATTTCCCTTCCAATATAGGGGTTCGGGCTGAGCTAAGGCTCTGTTTTTAAGCAAGTTTTTGCTCGACTTTGCGTCGAGTTCATGATCGGATTACTAGATTATAACTAAATCCCTTTGAAGGGTTTCGAAGGGGGTCAGATAGGCTTCTAGTAGGAGTTTCTGGATCGAGAATCGATCGGATAGAATTACAAAAAAATAGACGTGAAGTGGGGTACCTGGCTTCGGTTAAAACAAGGGGTGCTCTGCTTGCGGTCATCTCAGGGCTACTGTCCAGCGGTGCAGCTGCCGTCGACGGATTGTAAGCCACTGAGGGCGTTTGTGGGGTTGTTAGGAAGGTTCGAGGGTTGCGGCACGAGAGTCTTGGGAAGTATCGATCGAAATTTCTATGAGGAAACCTAGTTTTGTTCGTTCGTTTATAAAGGATTTTAAATCCTATTTCTAGTCGGGTTTACATCTATAGAACCTAAGAATTTGATGAGGATTAGGTCAATTAGGTGGAGGAATTGGATAAGGAGAGATCAAAAATTTTTTGAAAGATTTTACAAGATTTGATAGCATCAAATCCTTCCTAGTTAAATCTCTGTTTTTTTCTCGCGGAAAGCAACTAAAGGGGGGGTCGGGATGAGCAAAGCTCTGTTCATTGAACATTGCTGCTCAATAACCTTTTTTTTATAATTATATAATATACCTATATTTCTATATCATATAATTTGTCACGATCCGCACCCACTATGAGGGTACGAGTACGTAACAGCGCCCAGCCTACGCCACATTGTCGACGGTAGAACGTTGTCCTAGGTCAATCATCTAACAATATATATAAGGTACCTGTACAGTATATACACTCCGAATGGAGGTGACATAGCAGAATACACTCTCAATCACATCTAAAGGTAGAATATAGCACGATGGAGAAGATAGAGAAATCCTCAACTGAGATACAGTAGAATAAAATAACATAAGTTAACAACTACTAGTCTCAACATCCTCAAATATACAACTCTGAAAATAAGGACAACAGCTAAACATGAAAAGAAGAACAGTCTAAGCTATTTACACTATGCAAGGTATCGTCCTCAGCCGCTGCCTGAACCTCCCCAGGGTTCCAGGTCGCAAGTGTCATCTAGGCAAGCTCCAAGTAAGGGGTGCATGGTTCCTCATCATCCTCTGTAAAATTTTCAATAGGTCCAGTCAGGACGGGAGCTAGCACAATACATCTCACACAGATCATAACAGGTTAGAGAATATAAACATACAAGAGAGTACGATACGTGAAACTGAAAGAAAGTACATGATGTAAACAGAGAAAGAACCGCAATAGAAATATCTACTATAAGTAGAGAGCTACCAGTGACTAGTGATTTAGAGTACAAAGTCGACATGTGAACGGCTTAATTTGCACATAACTATACTAAAGAGGCGTACATGGCTATACTACTTTGGAATTGTTCACATGACTATTTATACTCTCCCATACCGCAATCAATACACAAGGATCCAGACAAGTTATGTTACGTACATGGTTTTCACATGAAGCCCATAGATGGGTGTACATGAAGAATACATGATAGCTCAGAAAACTGAGTGCACATGAATTCCACATGAAGGCCCATAAAGGGTACACATGAAGTATAGGTTATACATGAGATACATGAGAAATACGACCGAACATAATAGCACATGAGAGTACACGAGCGAGCACGAACGAGCATGAAGCACATAAAAACATGAATAACATGAGAGCAAGGAATACATGATGTACATGAAACACACGACATGATGTATCCGATACTCCCGAGGGGGATAACATCGCATGAAAGGATCCATATAGTACCAATCCGTGATAATATCATGACAGCATCAAATAAGGTAAACTAGAGCAGGAATATAGTTCTAAGCAAGTTATGAAATGATCAGAGAATGTACTCGCCTGGTATCCGAATGTCTGAAGTAAATGTACTGTCCGAGATGAGGTACCTGACACCTAGTTAGAGCAACACAAGTCAAGATATATACATGGGATGATAAACATAATCTACAATGCATCTGTATGCTGTCTAGGTCAAACTAGGCTAAAGTCGACACTTGGTCAACTCCAGTCAACTCTAGAAGTCAAACTAGTTTAACTAAGTCAAACCTAAGTCAAACAAGTCTATACTAGTCTAACTAGTCTATTCTATTAAGCACACACCAATTCTAGACTATACAAGTCTAACTAGACACTCACTAGGCATACAGACACACCCATAGGCCATGAGCCCTAGGCTACAGGCCATATCATGCCCAAGCCAAACCACATATCACATAAACACGTGTCAATATATATATCTAATATAATACAGTAAACCCAATATAATATATAGACTACCTATATGTGCATCTCACATATATATATACATATACATATGTATATATGCATACACACATAGAAGGATAGGAAATGGCACATGTGCAATTGTGTTCATGTGTGTGTGTGAGTGAAGAAGATAGGGTAGTGTGATACCTGTGTGTATACATGTAGAGAATAGTGTGAGGGTTTTTGTGAGAGGGAAGACATGAATGAAGAGGGTGTCAATGTGATACATGTGTGGTGTTCCTGTAAATGAGGGTGTGTGAGTGTTGAGAGACATGAGAGTGTGAGTGTATGTGAATAAGAGGCCTGTGAGTTTCCAGTTTGGAAAAACTCCCAGATTTTGAAATGCTTCTCAGGTTCAGTAGTGTAAACATGCATTCATGACATAGATTTATGTATTTACATCTCAATTAACATTCAATCAACATTAGTAACCAATAATTCAGTTTCTGTGGAAGGAAAGGAAATCAGTTCATGGTGTGTGTGCTTGTGGCAGTAGTATGTGTTTGTCATGTACAGGAGGGGTTACTTCTTAGTTTCAGATTTCCAGTTGTGAATGTGGGAACATGTATCAGTGCAATGTGTCATGTATGTAAGTGTCAACAGGGAACAGGGGCTTTCTTGTGTGTACATACATGGTTAAGTTCTCAGTTAACAGGGATATTAGGAAACAGTGAATAGGATTTAGTTTAAGCAAATGATAGTGAACCTCATCTAATAGTTCAATTCAATGCCCCAAATGAATCTCCATCACCTAGATAACATCAACTAACTGTGAACTAACACAATGTGAAAACCCAACCTAACATGTAGCACCCTAGCAGTAGCTAACACATACATAGTGATTCTAATAATGGAAATTGAACATCAAAATTTGGGTCAACAGGGAATTAAGGTTCAGACATTCAAACAGTGCTTAGTGTTATGTGACAGTTTTTTTTATATCAATTAAAGCACCAAAACCCATTCGAAATCCCAAGACCCTACACCAACCTATAATCAACATTGTAGTACTGTATTTACACCTGTGTGAGTGATTTAACATGGCATTTAAACAGGAAACATCAGTTTAAAATGGCATTAGACTTCAGAAATTTTAAACAGGCAATAGGTATCAGTCTAACAGTCTACATATCAATTCATTCAACCAAAACTCCAATCGAAATTCAAATTCCCAATCACTTTCCATAAACCAACATTCCAGTAAACTATTACACGTATACATGAATCAATATGGTAATTAAAACATTGAAATTTAGTCTCAAATAGAAATCAATTTTAGAAAACTGGGAAAACAGGGAGCATGTATCAGTGATATCGGGATTTTGGAAAATAACATGATTCGAAACTAAATTAATCGACAAGATTATAATTAATGGGTTGGTAATTAGTGTAACATGTCAGAGAGTGTCAAAGGGTGTCTTCGTGTCCAAGAACTGGACAAGAATCGTGTCTAAAACACCTCATGACACACAGGCTGAAACTCAGTGGACTGCAGTGTCGTGCATACGTGCACACGCATCTAGCACGCGACACAGGCCACGTGGAGACACGTGGCCGTGTACACGTATCCACCAGGGGTTAGGATAGGTGTCCAACCACCTGCAAGAGGTCCACGTTGTGTCGTGTCCAAGTTACAAGCCCGTGTCAGTACGCGAATTCAGACTGAGACAACTAGTGCACGACCGTGCGCGTGCAGTGCAGGTCGAAGTTCTTCCTAACCAGTCAACGAGATCCTACGAAACTTTGTAGGCCTCGTGTTAGTCATCTAGGGAGTCTCCACGACAAATTTTGTGCCGTGAAGTGGCGTGTCCAGTGCGCACCAGGACACGGGCAGCAGGGCACTGCCAGCGCCTGTGCAGTGACAAGTTCGTGTCCAGTGCTGACACGAACGACACTAAATGGGACTCAGTCATTGGGGCTATTAACATACATATATAAAACAACAATTTCATTCAGACACTTTTCAAAAATAACAAACTAAAATCCTTTGAGGCATTTTAACAAACACCTAGCTACACACTATGATACGTGTCCGATACGGACACGTAAAGGACACGAAACCTAGCAAAACCTATTCCTACAGAGAGATGACACCTAGGGCTTCTTATCCATGCAAAGAAATCAAAATTTGGTGGAGGGAATAGGGATTTACCTATAGGGATTTACCTATATGTGCAATTTGCATGAAAAAGCTTCAAAAGGGGGTGTTCTTCTTGATGGCCAAGTGCTCCAAATTGGTCCCAAACTGAAATGGCTCTCCACCAACAGTCCATAAACACCAATTAGAACCCAATGCAAAAGACTAGGATGAAAAAGGAGGTTAAATCAATAAAATAGAAATTTTGAAGAAGAGAACAAACCTTAGTTTTTTGTCAAATGGAGAAATAATATAAAAGAGGCAAGAACAATCAAGGAGGAGATTATTTATAGGGAGGGGAAGCCCTATGGCTGGTCCTAATGAGTGGAAATTAGGGTTAGGGTTACAAGTCATGGGCCATGGGTCAAGTCACATGAGAAATGGGCTCTCTACCTTAGCCTTAAGTCCAACATTAAAATCCTTCCTAATTTCTCAAGAGCTAAATCACTCAAGTCAAAAACAAGTCGACTTAAGTTAGATTACGGTCTCACCATGCTAATCAAGTCATCTTAACTAGAGTCAACATCTAGGTTAGTCTCCTATGTCACAACTAGCAAAAGTCAAAATCAACAACCATCAATCCAACAATAAATCAATAATTCTAAAAAGTCAAAATGACCAAATTACCCCTAGACTAAAAATGATAAATGAAACCCCTAATCTCATTGCTAGGCTCTAGGGCAGACAGTCTTTACGGTTTTACTAGCTACACATCAAATCACAAGTCATGATTTTTAAATAGTTTTAAAATGATTAAAAATCACCAAAAATCATATTATTAATTAAATGTCATAATTAAATAAATTAAACAAAAAATTTCAAAATTATCCTTATTTTAGAAACTGGGTGTTACAAGTCTACCCACCTTAGGAAAAATTTCGTCCTCGAAATTAAAATGGCAGTAGTCCTTCTAGGTCAAACACCCCACAAACAAAGTCTCAAACATACCGTCAGATAATCATATGCGTCTGTCCAAAATTATGATACTCAGAATCTTTGTCATGCTAGTGAGCAAGGCTACGATAGTCATAGAGTCCTTGACTAAGGCACATACCTCTAGAATCATGGTATTTAAAATTTTTGCATTATCGCAAGCTTGGCAGCGAAAACCTTAAATTCCCACACCCGAGAAATACGTCCTAAATCTGACTATATGTCCTCACTATGCCAGCTAAACACGACTATCGAAGATTCTAGAACCCATAACCGAGGTGACCTAGCCCATATAATTCATCTCAGAAGAAAATCAAACATAACACAAGAACAACATGACATAATTGATCAACCAACAAGGAACAGAGGGAATCGAAATTCAAGACAGCTATAAGAGGCAATTGCGAAAATGGAATCAAAAGAACGGAACCTGCAACTAAATCTCCAACGGCCTGAGCATCCTCGACTGTCATGGCAAAAGCTCGCTCCTGCTGGCCTTCCCTGGCCTGCTGCTGATGCTGCATGTAACTCTGCTGCTGAGTCGGCAAGGGTGATCCCTTCTGCTGGCCAACCGGAGCCCTAGCTCCTGCTCCCTGAACCGTTTGTCCCGATGACTCGGGACACTCTCTCAGCCGATGATCAGATCCTCCGCGAAGTAAACATCTGCCCAACCTCTTTCGGTATTCGTCCCAATTGTGCCCTGGTCTCTTACAGAAGGGGCAAATAATGACAAGCTGCTGTACCGGGGCCTGCTGCTGCCTCTATGGCTGCTGTGCCTGCTGAAAGGGTACACGGTCCTGAAACTGTCGTTGCTAAAAGTAGACCCTCGGCTGCTGATACTGCTGCTAAAACTGTAAGGGTAGCATCTGCTGCGGATACTGCTGCTGAATCTGCAGGTGGGGCCTCTTGGTCGGGCCCGTACTGCCACTAGCTCCCTGAGTATCTCGCATCCTCTTCTCCTTCAGCCTAAAATTGTCCTCCGCTGCCATGGCTCCTACCAGAATCTGCTCGAAAGTGGCATCGCGGTCGCTCTTGGTATACGACCTGATCTCCCTGATCAAACCCCTGCGGAACCTCCTCGCCTTCCCGGCCTCAGTAAGATCCTCGATGAATCTGCTCAAACGGCAGAACTCTCCAGCGTACTCCTCAGCGGTCTGGTTCCCTTGAACCAAACTCTCGAACTGTACCTCCAAAGCACCGAGTGCTGTATCAGGAAAGAATTTCTCCTTGAACAGTTTTTTGAAAGCTGCCCAAGTCTGACCGGCTGTACCAACCCTCGGGTCCGTCTGATACCAAGTACGGGCCAAGTCCTGCATCTGACTGGCTGATGCCTCGATCTATAATCCTGCTGGTATCTGTGCCATTCGGAATATCTCCTCAATGTGCTCTATCCAATCGTCAGCGTATATTATGCCCTCTGTACCCTTTAAGTATCGGGGTCCCATCTTCTTAAAGGATTGGATGTCTGGAGTCCTCGGCTGATACGGCTGTATCTGACCTCCCTGTGGCTGAGCAGCCACCAGCTCTACTGTCGTCCTGACCAACTGGTGAGTATCTTGTATGCTCTGTCAGATATCAGCAGACTGGCTCTGCTGTATCTGCTGCTAAGACTCCAAGAATCGCTGGAAAAGGGTAAACATCTGAGCCGTATCTACTATCCCTGAAGGTAACTGCTGCTGATACATATCTGGAATGACGGAGGAAGACCTCCGGACAGGTGGAGGTGCACTCCCAAAAGCTGCAGATGCTCCTATATGAGCAGAAATAGGGGGTACTGTGGTCCCAGCGTCCACAATCGGGCGAAGGGTGGTAGGCCTCTCACCAGCGTCGGCTGAGCCAGAGCGATGTGATCGTGTCTCGATCACCATCCTGGGGACAGATCAAACAAGGAATCAATACTGAGATAGAAACGATAATTCAAGGGAGGACAGTTATTCAAGGAAGAAATCTCCAACAGGAATTCAGATGGCAGGGATTTAGTTTAAGAGTTTTTCCTAATGTGATTGAGTACCTCAAGGAAAATCCTAATCCTACTGCCGGCTGTAGTGGTACTCTAGTTCAAATACCACTACACAAACTCGACCTGCATGGGCCACCACTAAAAACATGTCACGACCCGCACCCACTGTGAGGGTACGAGTACGTAACAGCGCCCAGCCTACGCCGCAGTGTCGGCGGTAGAACGCTGTCCTAGGTCAATCATCTAACAATATATATAAGGTACCTGTAAAGTATATACACTCCGAATGGAGGTGACATAGCAGAATACACTCTCAATCACATCTAAAGGTAGAATATAGCACGATGGAGAAGATAGAGAAATCCTCAACTGAGATACAGTAGAATGAAATAACATAAGTTAACAACTACCAGTCTCAATATCCTCAAATATACAACTCTGAAAATAAGGACAACAGCTAAACATGAAAAGAAGAACAGTCTAAGCTATCTACACTATGCAAGGTATCGTCCTCAGCCGCTACATGAACCTCCCCAGGGGTCCAGATCGCAAGTGTCATCTAGGCAAGCTCCAAGTAAGGGTTGCAGGGTTTCTCATCATCCTCTGTGAAATTTTCAACAGGTCCAGTCAGGACGGGAGCGAGCACAATACATCTCACACAGATCATAACAGGTTAGAGAATATAAACATGCAAGAGAGTATGATACATGAAACTGAAAGAAAGTACATGATGTAAACAGAGAGAACTGTAATAGAAATATCTACTATAAGTAGAGAGCTACCAGTGACTAGTGATTTAGAGTATAAAGTCGACATGTGAATGGCTTGATTTGCACATGACTATACTAAAGAGGCGTACATGGCTATACTACTTTGGAATTGTTCACATGACTATTTATACTCCCCCATATCCCAATCAATACACAAGGATCCAGACAAGTTATGTTACGTACATGGTTTTCACATGAAGCCCATAGATGGGTATACATGAAGAATACATGATGGCTCAGAAAACTGAGTGCACATAAATTCCACATGAAGGCCCATGAAGGGTGCACATGAAGTATAGGTTATACATGAGATACATGAGAAACACGATCGAACATGATAGCACATGAGAGTACACGAGCGAGCACGAACGAGCAAGAAGCACATGAAAACATGAATAACATGAGAGCAAGGAATACACGATGTACATGAAACACACTACATGATGTATCCGATGCTCCCGATGGGGATAACATCGCATGAAAGGATCCATATAGTACCAATCCGTGATAATATCATGACAGCATCAAATAAGGTAAACTAGAGCAGGAATATAGTTCTAAGCAAGTTATGAAATGATCAGAGAATGTACTCGCCTGGTATCTGAATGTCTGAAGTAAATGTACTGTCCGAGATGAGGTACCTGACTCCTAGTTAGAGCAACACAAGTCAAAATGTATACATGGGATGATAAACGTAATCTATAATGTATCTACATGCTGTCTAGGTCAAACTAGGCTAAAGTCGACACTTGGTCAACTCCAGTCAACTCTAAAAGTCAAACTAGGTCAACTAAGTCAAATCTAAGTCAAATAAGTCTATACTAGTCTATTCTAGTAAGCACACACCAATTCTAGACTATACAAGTCTAACTAGACACTCAATAGGCATACAGACACCCCATAGGCCATGAGCCCTAGGCTATAGGCTATATCATGCCCAAGCCAAACCACATATCACATAAACACATGTCAATATATATATCTAATATAATATAGTACACCCAATATAATATATAGGCTACCTATATGCGCATCTCACATACATATATAAAATATATATATATATATATATATATATATATATATATATATATATATATATATATATATATATATTTATAATATATATATATATATATATATATATGCATACACACATAGAAGGATAGGAAATGGCACATGTGCAATTGTGTTCATGTGTGTGTATGTGAGTGAAGATGATAGGGTAGTGTGATACCTGTGTGTATATATGTAGAGAATAGTGTGAGGGTTTTTGTGAGAGGGAAGACATGAATGAAGAGGGTGTCAATGTGATACATGTGTGGTGTTCCTGTAAATGAGGGTGTGTGAGTGTTGAGAGACATGAGAGTGTGAGTGTATGTGAATAAGAGGCCTGTGAGTTTCCAGTTTGGAAAAACTCCCAGATTTTGAAATGCTTCTCAGGTTCAGTAGTGTAAACATGCATTCATGACATGGATTTATGTATTTACATCTCAATTAACATTCAATCAACATTAGTAACCAATAATTCAGTTTCTGTGGAAGGAAATCAGTTCATGGTGTGTGTGCTTGTGGCAGTGGTGTGTATTTGTCATGTACAGGGGGGTTACTTCTTAGTTTCAGATTTCCAGTTGTGAATGGGGGAACATGTATCAGTGCAATATGTCCTGTGTGTAAGTGTCAACAGGGAACAGGGGCTTTTCTGTGATTACATACATGGTTAAGTTCTTAGTTAACAGGAATATTAGGAAACAGTGAATAGGATTTAGTTTAAGTAAATGACAGTGAACCTCAGCTAATAGTTCAATTCAATGCCCCAAACGAATCCCCATCACCTAGATAACATCAACTAACTGTGAACTAACACAATATGAAAACCTAACATGTAGCACCCTAGAAACCTAACATGTAGCACCCTAGCAGTATCTAACACATACATGGTGATTCTAATCATGGAAATTGAACATCAAAATTTGGGTTAACAGGGAATTAAGGTTCAGACATTCAAACAGTGCTTAGTGTTATGTGACAGTTTTTTTATATCAATTAAAGCACCAAAACCCATTCGAAATCCCAAGACCCTACACCAACCTATAATCAACATTGTAGTACTGTATTTACACCTGTGTGAGTGATTTAACATGGCATTTAAACAGGAAACATCAATTTAAAATGGTATTAGACTTCAGAAATTTTAAACAGGCAATAGGTATCAGTCCAACAGTCTACATATCAATTCATTCAACTAAAACTCCATTCGAAATTCAAATTCCCAATCACGTTCCATAAACCAACATTCCAGTAAACTATTACACGTATACATGAATCAATATGGTAATTAAAACATTGAAATTCAGTCTCAAATAGAAATCAATTTCAGAAAACTGGGAAAACAGGGAGCATGTATCAGTGATATCAGGATTTTAGAAAATAACATGATTCGAAACTAAATTAATCAACAAGATTACAATTAATGGGTTGGTAATTAGTGTAACATGTGAGAGAGTGTCAAAGGGTGTCTTCGTGTCCAAGAACTGGACACGAATCGTGTCCAAAACACCTCATGACACATAGGCTGAAACTCAGTGCACTGCAGTGTCGTGCACACGCGTCTAGCACGCGACACAGGCCACGTGGAGACACGTGGCCGTGCACACGTGTCCGCCAGGGGTTAGGGTAGGTGTCCAACTGCCTGCAAGAGGTCCACGTTGTGTCGTGTCCAAGTTACAAGCCCGTGTCAGTACGCAAATTCAGACTGAGACAACCAGTGCACGACCGTGCACGTGCTGTACGGGTTGAAGTTCTTCTTAACCAGTCAACGAGATCCTACGAAACTTTGTAGTCCTCGTGTCAGTCATCCAGGGAGTCTCCACGACAAATTTTGTGTCGTGAAGTGGCGTGTCCAGTGCGCACCAGGACACGGGCAGCAGGGCACTGCCAGCGCCTGTGTAGTGACAAGTTCGTGTCCAGTGCTGACATGACACGACACTAAATGGGACTCAGTTATAGGGGGTATTAACATATATAAAACAACAATTTCATTCAGACACTTTTCAAAAATAACAAACTAAAATCCTTTGAGGCATTTTAACAAACACCTAGCTACACACTATGATACGTATCCGATACGGACACGTAAAGGACACGAAACCTAGCAAAACCTATTCCTACAGAGAGAGGACACCTAGGGCTTCCTATCCATGCAAAGAAATCAAAATTTGGTGGAGCGAATAGGGATTTACCTATATGTGCAATTTGCATAAAAAAAACTTCAAAAGGGGGGTTCTTCTTGATGGCCAAGAGCTCCAAATTGGTCCCAAACTGAAATGGCTCTCCACCAACAGTCCATAAACACCAATTAGAACCCATTGCAAAAGACTAGGAAGAAAAAGGAGGTTAAATGAATAAAATAGAAATTTTGAAGAAGAGAATAAACCTTGGTTTTTGTCAAATGGAGAAATAATATAAAAGAGGCAAGAACAATCAAGGAGGAGATTATTTATAGGGAGGGGAAGCCCTATGGCTGGTCCTAATGAGTGGAAATTAGCGTTTTGGTTACAAGTCATGGGCCATGGGTCAAGTCACATGAGAAATGGGCTCTCTACCTTAGCCTTAAGTCCAACATTAAAATCCTTCCTAATTTTTCAAGAGCTAAATCACTCGAGTCAAAACCAAGTCGACTTAAGTTAGATTAGGGTCTCACCATGCTAATCAAGTCACCTTAACTAGAGTCAACATCTAGGTTAGTCTCCTATGTCACAACTAGTAAAAGTCAAAATCAACAACCGTCAATCCAACAATAAATCAATAATTCTAAAAAGTCAAAATTACCAAATTACCCCTAAACTAAAAATGATAAATGAAACCCCTAATCTTATTGCTAGGCTCTAGGGCAGACAGTCTCCACGGTTTCACTAGCTGCACATCAAATCACAAGTCATGATTTTTAAATAGTTTTAAAATGATTAAAAATTACCAAAAATCATATTATTAATTAAATGTCATAATTAAATAAATTAAACAAAAAATTTCAAAATTACCCTTATTTTAGAAACTGGGTGTTACATAATTATACACACCAAAAATTTCAAATAAATTTATAAAAAAAAAATTTAATTCATAAAAAAATTTCTACAACACTATAATAGTAATTTGAACAATAGAACCTGTTAATATTAGCAATAGTCACTTATTTAATATATGGCATTTTAGTAATCAATAAATCCTATAAAGTTAAAATAATTAAAGTAAAAATTTCCTAAAATTTTCTAGATAATATAATATCTTCCTGAACTACTTAGTACATAAGCCTATAAAATGTTTCTATTTATGTATGTAAAGTAACATTTAACTGGCTATCATCACATTAACAGGAATCTAAATTTAAGTCCAGTAATAATAATAATAATATTATAAGTATATTAAGTAAAATAATTTATAAAAATCTAAATTTTTGATGGTTTACATCCTACCCAACTTATAAAAATTTCGTCCACGAAATTAAATCTACGGTATGGGGGTTATGTAATGCAATGCAAAAATAAAGGGGGCTAACGTATGAAAGTCGTACCTTGGTTTTCGAACAAATGGGGGTAGCGATTTTGGATGTCGTCCTCGCATTCCCAAGTTGACTCTTCTGGCGAGTGATGCTTCCATGCCACGCGAACCAATGGTATAGATTGATTCCGCAACACCTTCACTCGGCGATCAAGGATGCCTACTGGTTGCTCTTGGTATGAGTGCAAGCTCGATCCAATGGTGATCTCAGACTGATCAAGCACATGACTGCTATTTGCAACATATTGCCTCAGCTGCGACACATGGAATATGTCATGTACTCCCTATAGCGACGGTAGCAAAGCCAATCTATAGAAAACTTCTCCAACACGTTCTAAGACATCGAAAGGGTCGATGTATCTTGGACTGAACTTGCCACATCCTCCGAATCGAATCGTGCCTCTAGTAGGGGATATCTTCAAGAAAACATGGTCGCCTTCCTTGAACTTCAAGGGTCGACGACAATTATCGGCCCACTGCTTCTGTCGATCCTGCGCTGCTCGCAGGTGGTCTTGTATCTTCTTCACCTTCTCCACTGTGCTCAAAACCAACTCGGGACCCAATATATGTCGCTCTCCTATGTCGCTTCAACAAACAGGAGATCGACACTTCCTTCCATACAATGCCTCAAATGGAGCCATTTGAATGCTCGCTTGATAGCTATTGTTGTAGGAAAACTCAAAAAGATGAAGGTGATCTTCCTACGATCCGCCAAAATCAAGCATACACGCTCTCAATATATCCTCTAGCATCTGAATAGTACGCTCTGACTGGCCGTCTGTCTGCGGATGGTACGTCGTGCTAAACTTTAAATGCGTACCCAAACTGTCTTGCATACTTCTCCAGAAATACGAGGTGAATCTCAAGTCATGATCCGACACAATGCTAACTGGTACACTTTGTAGCTTCACTATTTGCTTCATATACATATCCGCCAAAACTTCTGTGGACTGTCCCATTCTACAAGGTAAAAAATGGGCTAACTTGGTAAGCCTATCAACAATCACCCATACCGTATCTCGTCCACTAGGACTCCGAGGAAATCTCGTGACGAAGTCCATCGTAATGTGCTTCCACTTCCACTAGAGAATGGGCAGCGGTTGCAGTAATCAGGCCGTCCTTTGGTGCTCGGCCTTCACTTGTTGGTATACCAAACACTTGGCTACGAAACGAGCTATCTTCCGCTTTATTCTGTGCCACCAATAATATTGTCCCGGTACATCTTAGTTCCTCTAAGATGAATAGAGTAAGTCGAACTGTGTGCTTCAGCCATCAACTCCTGCCGTAGCTCTCCATTAGGAACATAAATATGATCACCACATCGTAATGTTCCATCGAGATGAATCCTTAATCCCGTCTGCTATCTTGCTTCAGTCCTCTCTCTAAGCCGTCGAAATCTAGCATCCGTAGGCAATGCTGCTTTGATCCTCTCTACTAGCGATGATTGTACTTGGAGATTGGCTAATATGCCATCCGCTCCAAGCAATACTACTTTAATACCAAGCTGCTACAAGTCTCTAATCAACTCCCGCTGTGTGGTCAAGAAGTGAGCAATGGGCTTATGGCTTAATGCATCTGCCACAATATTAGCCTTGCCCGGATGATAATGTAGCACGATCTCGTATTCTTTCATCAACTCCAACCAACGTCGTTGTCGCATATTTAACTCTTTTTTTGTGAACACGTACTTCAGGCTCTTATGATAAATATAGATATCTACCTTCTCGTCGTACAAGTAGTATCTCCGTAACTTCAAAGCAAAGATAACCGTTTCGAGCTCTAGATCGTGGGTCGGGTAATTATTCTCGTGCACCCTCAACTGTCTCGATGCATATACTACTACATGACCATGTTGCATCAATACGCATCCTAATTCCTTCCCGTATGCAGCACTGTATATCACAAATCCTCCCGGGCCCGTTGGTAGTGTCAAGATAGGTGCCGTGGTCAAGCGCTTCTTCAACTCGTCGAAAGCGTCTTGACACTTGTCTGTCCATACAAACTCCTGATCCTTGCAAGTTAGTCGAGTCATAGGCTCCGCTATTCAAGAGAAATCTTCCATGAACCTTCGGTAATTATCGCAAGTTCAAGAAAACTTCTCACCTCGGAAGCTGATGTAGGAGCGGGCCATGCCTTGACTGCTATGATCTTCTCCAGATCTACCGATATGCTATCTCCAGTGACGAAATGTCCAAGAAATAATACCTCCTTGAGAAAGAAATCATACTTGCTAAGCTTCACGAAAAGTCGCTCATTCCTCAAGGTCCCCAAATAATCCATAGATGCTGCTCATGCTCCTCTTGGCTTTTCAAATAAATCAAGTTATCATCTATGAAGACGACTACAAATTTGTCCAAGTATTAGTGAAAGATCTTATTCATTAAATTCTTGAAAACTACGGGAGCATTGGTCAAACCGAAAGGCATGACCAAGAACTCGTAGTGTCCATACCTCGATCGAAATACCGTCTTCGAAATATCTTCCTTCCGAACATTCAGTTGGTGATAGCCCGATCGTAAGTCAATCATGGAGAATACATTTGCTCCACTCAGTTGATCGAATAGATCGTCTATACGTGACAAAGGGTACTTGTTCTTCACTGTAACTGCATTCAAAGATCTATAGTCGATACACATGTGCACTGTCCCGTCTTTCTTAGGTACAAAAAGAATGGGTGCTCCCCAAGGTGACGCACTGGCACGAATAAAGCCTTTCTCTAATAAGTCGTCAATCTGTATCTTCATCTCTACCAACTCCTTAGGTGCTAGTCGATATACTCGAGATGAAACAGGATCGGCTCCCGAAATAAGCTCAAAAGAAAACTCGATGTCCCGGTCAGGCGACAGTCCCAGTAAATTCTCGGGGAATATATCTTTGAACTCAGAGATGACAGAGTGCTGAGAGGTATCCTGCATCATCATGTGAGTCCCTCATGTGGGTGAATCACAACTCTCTCCTTCTTCTTTGGTGAATTCGAACTCCATCTCATTCGGTGGTCTAAAGACGATACTGCCCCTATGGCAGTCTATCAGAGCAAAATGTTGGCTCAACAAGTCCATTCTGAGAACCACATCGAACGTAGGCATAGGAAATGTAAGGAGTCAAACTCTCATCTCTCTACCACATATCACTATAGGAGAAAGTCTACAAACACCACTAACAGGTACAACTCCTCCTCCAGTGAGGATCCTAATATTCTTAGATAAGGGTGTGATGGGTATGTTGTGTCTAGTGGCAAAACTAGTGGTTATGAATGAATGAGTGGCTCTAGTGTAAAACAAAGTAATGACAGGAAATGAAGCAACTAAAACCATACTTGTTATGACCTCTTCCTCTGTCTCTATATCCTCAACGACAAGCGAGAATGCCTACCCATAATTCTGTCCCGGGCCCTTAGTTTTGGCCTTGTTGTACTGTATGCCTTGAGGAGACAATGGTGGGCGAGGTGCGCCTGCTGCAGGCCGTGATGCTGGAAGTGTTAGGGTTGTAGGCCTCGGGTTCTGCCGTATATGTACTATCATCTGTTGCTCCGGACAGTCCTTGAGCATGTGTTGGTTGGATCCACATCTCAAGCACAACTCAAGGCGAGTCCTGCAGTCGTTCTGAAGGTGTCATTGCTTTCTGCAGTAGTGGCTAACAGGCTTCGAATAAGGCGAGGTCCTATACTGGAACTGTCCTGTGGGCCTTCTGATAGGTCCTTCTTGAGTAGCTCGGGCTGGTGTAACTGCTGGTGTATGGCGTCTCGATGTCTGCTGCTGCTCCTTGCAAAGAATCTCCTGAGCACGAGCTTCTTCCAAGACAGCTGAATGGAAGACTCGAGACTGTGTAGTCATATAAGACTTGAGCTCGGGTGCAAGCCCCTGATGGAATCTCCTCATCTTCTCTAACTCGGTCGGTATTAGTTCCGTACCAAATCTACTCAGGCGATTGAACTCTAAGTCATACTCATCAACTGTCATATTTTCTTGCTTCAGATGAAGGAACTGGTCGTATAGACCGTCTCGAATATGGATGGGGAAGAATCTCTCATAGAATATATTATAGAACTTCTTACAGGAGATCCCAGTGCCTAATCGACTCTCTTCTGCCTTCCACCAGTGGTGGAAATTATCCTCTAATTGTAGGTCTACTGCTGTCATCCAATCTCGAGCTAGCAACCGAAATGCTTTCAGTAGCTTCTCTGTACCAATAAGCCATTGAGACACCTCTAGTGGCTTCTTCGTTCCTCTAAAGGGCTTGGGGTTCATGTCTGTAAAGTTCTTGATAGAGCCTTCATAAGGATGCAGAGCCGGTGCTGCTGCTGGTACCGGTGCCGGAGATGGAGGTAGAGGTCTAGCTAATGCTGCCATCATAGTCTTTCTTATCAGCCGAGTCTGCTGCCACTGAGCCTGCATCATGGCATACATAAACTGGGAAGTAGGGCTTCCATCAGTGGGTGGTGGAGGCATCAGAGGTCCCGACTGTGGTGGAAACTGTTGAGGGAATGGTGATGGTGGAGGCAGTGGTACATTCTCTCCCGGTGGCACGGTAGTGGTCTCCCCCGGTGGCACGGTAGTGATGCAACTCGAGGGCTCCACCACTTTTTTGCTCTTCTTCTATTTTTTGTGGGGCGTAGTGGCTGCAGTCGACATCTATTTCGTCTCTCCTTCACCGATCGTACTGTCTTTGTCAACTTCATCTGCCCAACTTATGCCCTTTTGATTCTCAATTTTACCTTCCTCTATAGCTGCATCTCCTGCTGCAGCTACCTCTGGAGAGTCATCAGGATCTCCTTCTCCCTCTGGTGAGTTATGATCCTGTGGTTGTTCTGCCAAATCACCCATCGTAAGAGGTGTGCGATGTGATTGTTGGCCATTAACCATTGTGTGTTCGGCTTTAGTCTCATCTGGTGGAACCAAGCAATTAATATCAAATGGGTTAGTATAGGAGGGTTGATATGAGGAGGGTCTTCTTGAGTAATGTTTCCTAGCATTAGTACTGAATGTTTTCCCTGTGGAGCAACTACTGCATTAATGGGGTCTTTAGATACTCCACTGCTTTGTCCAACTTCCATCCTTTGTAAGGGATGAGTGACCTCTGGGGCTTCAACATCCTGATGTGTGTGTACTGTAAGCACAACGTTTCCATGAGTAGCATTTCTTGCTGTACGTGAGCGAGGCCTTTGTCCTTATTCTTGGGTTTACAATTGTCGATCATATGTCCTTGGTGCCACAATGAGTGCAAAACAGTGGAGTAGATTCAAATTCCACTTTTGCCAGAAGCTTCTACCTCGAGAAAGATGTTAGAGCCGGGAACGCCGGGGCACAATTTTTCAATGGAAAACTGAGAAAATGAAACAGTTGTAAAGACAACATTTCCAATGAAACTCCTTAAAGAAGGTTTTGCAACAAAGATCCAGAAGGATTCTGCAAATTACGAAATCTAAAAGATATCGTAATACACGAATAATCTAAAGAGATTTTCGTGATCGTAGCAAACTGGCAGTAGTGCCTTCTAAAAAGAAGATACTGACAGAACAGCTAAAGGCAACAGAAGGATGACAGGCGAGGGATGGAATTGCTGGGGTGAATTATCACCGTTGCTCAAAGCTTTATTCGCCCTCTGCGAACAGCTTCCAGGAACCAGCAAGGTTGACGGAAAACCTTGGAACACTCCTGCTCTTCTGACTCCTCGGAAGACGGCAAACTCCTCTGGCAATGGTACTCTTCTCTCTCTGTTTGAAGTAACAGAACTCACGCGTACTAAAAAGTACTAGTGTTTATGTTAAACAACACGCTCACTACTCTGTTGTGTTAAAGAACACTTAGAGTTTTCTCTCTGGAATTCTGATTACTTCTCCCAACTGAGAGAGAGGAGAGAACCTGCATATATAGCCCACGGGGCGGTTGCCAAGCAATTGCCTGCACTTCAGGGTAGTGGCAGAACCACTCCTGAACATACAGCAATTGCTGCAACCGTTCCCGCTCTAATATGCAGCCAGCCATACGCACATACGTACTCTACGCACACTGCATACGCTGCGTACGCTGCGCACACTGCGCACTCTACGTACGCTGCGTACGCTGCGCATACTGCGCGTACTGGGCTGCGTACTGAGCTGCGTAACTGGGCCAGCGTAACTAGGCTCGCGTAACGGGCCGCACAACGTGGTCGCGCAAGTGGCTCGCACAACGAGCGCAACTTAAGCGCACTATGCGCCTAGCGACGATGCTGACGTGCTAAGTGCAAAGTGAGCCAACAAAATGCCACATTATGCCTCATGAGCCCTTGAGCCCGAGTCCGAGCCCGAGCCCGAGCCCGAGCCCGAGCCCGAGCCCGAGCCCGAGTCCGAGTCCGAGTCCGAGTCGCTAAGCCCCAACGGGGCTTAGCTCCTATGGAAATAAATTTCCCAAGAGCAAAAAGCTTACAGCTTATTAATTGTGATTAAGCCTTTATACCATTAATAATTAATCCCACATGGCACACACCCATGTGCACTATATGTGCATCTCCATAAAGAGTAAAGACTCATATATATGGAGATACACATTCCTTTCTAGCCGATGTGGGACTAAAAATCAAAACAAAAGGCTATAAACCCAACAATCCCCCACATATCTCTATATATATGAGTACGAGTGTTCCCCACAGTAACTGTCCATTATGCTTTTAGGATAGATGCCACTTAAGACTTGAATCTTCCCACGTGAGTCAAAAATCAAACTATAATACAAGAATGGACTAAGCCTTGAATTCTGTATCATAGCTGAAATTCTTTCCACTCACATAATGTAGTTACATGTGCTTCTGGCTGCACATTTAAGGCCGTGTGCCAGCCTGGTTTCAGTGTATAATATTGGGTGTCTACAAGTTTACCCTCAAGAGACGACCTGATATCTCTTTGTCCATACACTATAGGTGAGTTCTTTATTAAAGAGACATGGCATGAAGCGTCCAACGCTTCCTTTGCGGTGCTACGCCGCTATGACATGGCCTTAAGCCGAGGACCTTATCCCGAATCACCGGGAACCTCATCGTAGTGTCATACTACCCGTAGCATGAGGTCTAGCCCCTTTGTAGTGCCAAACTACCCAGCATGAAGCCTTACGCTTCTGTGCGGTGTTACGCCGCTACGACATGGCTTGCAAGGCCGAGGCTTTATCCCTAGCCGGGTTTACCTCATTGTGGTGTCGTGCCACCCGTAACATAAGGAACACCTCCTCTTTGTAGTGCTGACTACATCCCTCTTTAATTCAATATACAGCATTAGGCCAACTGCCTATTTGCGGTGCTATACCGCTGTGACTTGGCTAACATAGTCGAGGCTTTACCTCTTTCGAGAACCTCATGGTGGAGTCACCGCCACACATAGCATGGAGTCACACTCCTTGTAGTGCTGTGCTACCATGCTTCATGTAAAGCATACCAGACATTCCAAATGCCTGAGAACTCATTAAGACATTTAAGCCAACCTCCCACAGGACCTATTTTCCGCAGAAAATAACAGTAGACAACAGTGGTTATAGGTCCGTAACCTCTCCATGCCCAATAGAACATGTACCCACTGTTCCTGATATTCTTCCGATTAGTGGTCCTCCCTTGAACCAAAAGCTAGATGCCTAGTAGATAAATCTTTGAACTAATAGCATAAAACTTTATGGTAGGAATACAATAATACAATATCAGAATGCCTTCAAGCCCATTTTACAAGCTGTGTCATCGACCAGCTGGCGCTTGAGGTCCTTGGTGAACGGATCCGCCAGGTTCTCCTGACTCCGAACATCAATTACTGCAATAACACCTCTCTTGATAAGATCGTGTACTGCCCTGTGCTTCAACCGCACAGTCCTCTTCTTCCCGTTGAAGAGGTCATTTGATGCCACCGCCGCAGTCGCCTGGTTGTCGCAGTATATCGGTATCACCGGTATTTGCGCCCCAACCACTGGAAGATCATACATGAGCTCCCGAAGCCATTCTGCTTCCTCGGCTGCGGTATCAAGTGCAAAGAACTCAGATTCCATGGATGACCGCGAAAGCATAGTCTGCTTCTTCGACTTCCACGATATAGCAGCTCCACCCATTGTGAAAATGTATCCACCTGTGGACCTCCCGCTCTCCACCTCTGAGCACCAACTGGCATCACTGAAGCCTTCCACTACCGACGGATCTCCACTGTAGTACAGTGCATATGTCTGAGTCTTCTTGAGATATCTCATAACCCGTTCCACAGCTTTCCAGTGTTCAATACCTGGATTGCTCGTAAAACGACTCAGCATTCCCACGACGAAAGCTATGTCAGGCCTTGTGGCAGTAGTAGCATACATCAAACTCCCGATTACGCTTGCATACTCCAGCTGCCTGACGCTTTCCCCTGAATTAGGCTTCAGCTTCAGATCACACCTGTACGGCGTATCGATCCCTGGAAGATCCCGATACCCATAACGAGTGATCATTTTCTCAATATAATGAGACTGTGACAGCGCTAGTCCAGTGTCTGTCCGGATGATCTTGATCCCTAAGATCACATCAGCTTCCCCCAAGTCCTTCATACAGAACTTGCTTGAGATAAATTTTTTTGTCTCCGTGACACATCTAATATCCGTACCTAGGATAAGCATGTCGTCCACGTACAGACAAACGATCACACCTCTTCCATCAGCGAACTTCGTGTAAACACACTTGTCCGTATCGCTGACCATGTAGCCATTTGACCTTATAACTTTGTCAAATTTCTCATGCCACATCTTGGGAGCCTGTTTAAGACCGTACCAGGATTTCACCAACTTGCAGACTTTGTCTTCAAGACCTCTGATGACAAATCCCTCTGGCTATTGCATGTAAATCTCTTCGGTCAGCTCGCCATTTAGGAAAGTCATATTTACATCCATCTGATGTATCACCATCTTATTATTGCTGCGAGAGCAATCAACATTCTGATGGTGGTCATCCGGGCTACTGGAGCATATGTGTCAAAGTAGTCAATCCCCTGCTTCTGAGAAAACCCCTTGGCTACCAACCTAGCCTTGAACTTGTCAATAGTTCCGTCTGCTTTTATCTTCTTCTTGAAGATCCATTTGCATCCGATGGGTTTCGCTCCTTCAGGAAGATCAACCAACACCCAAGTGTTATTTGAGGTGATGGAATCAATCTCATTGTCAATCGCCTCCTTCCAGAAAACCGCGTCTCTGGTCTTCATCGCCTCATCATAGGTAAGTGGATCTGCTTCCACATGATAGGTGACAAAGTCACTTCCGAAGTCCTTCGGCCTCCTCACACGCTTAGCTGACGGCTCAGCTTGTTCTGGTTCAATCGTTGTATCAACAATATCTTCTTGGACCACATCTTCATTGAAGACTTCAGTCTCTTGTGCACCCTCATTATTCTCCGAAACATCCGGAAGAACAATATTCTTGTGCCTTGCAAACTTGTCTTCAAAATATTCTGCATCGCGAGATTCAATGATATGATTTAACTCAATATCAAGAAATCTCCGAGCATCACTCTTCTTGGCATACCCCAAGAAGATCGTCTTTGTAGTCCTTGTCCCAAGCTTCTGAATCTTCAGATCTGGAAGCTTGACATATGCCAGACATCCCCACACTCGAATAACATTCAAGTTAGGTCTGACTTTGAACCAGAGTTCATGAGGAGTAATATCAGAAGTTGCATGAGGCACTCTATTTAGAATAAAAGTGGCCGTCAATGCAGCTTCTCCCCAGTAGCACTTAGGAAGGCCAGCAGTCAACAACATTGAATTTATCATTTCTGTCAACGTTCTGTTCTTCCTCTCAGCTACTTCGTTTGATTGAGGAGAGTACGGAGCCGTAGTCTCATTGACAATTCCATGTTCCTTACAGAACGATGCGAATTCATGAGACCTGTACTCCCCACCTCGATTACTTCTTATCCTTTTGAGTTGTTGTCCAGTCTGTCGCTCAGCTTCAGCTCTGAACTCCTTGAACTTCTCGAATGCTTCGTCTTTAGCCTTCAGCAAGTAGACGAACGCATACTTTGAGAAGTCATCGATGAAGGTTATAAAATACTTCATCCCGGCCTTTGTAGAGAACTGTTTGAAGTCACAGATATCGGAGTGAACCAACTCCAGAAGATCTGTACTTCGATTAACCCGAGGAAAGGGTTTCCTTGTGTTCGTTTGAGCACAAACTTCACATTTCTCTACCTTACCCCCACATTTGGAGATAAGTCCTAGACTAGACATTCTGTTTATTCGTTTACAATGAACATGTCCTAGCCTATTATGCCACAACTCAAGAGTATAAGAAGAATGAGTGACTTCATTAATAACATTAATTACATTGGACTGATTTACAAGCTGAATCTTGAACATTCCTTCGGTATAAAAAGCTTTCCCAAAATATGTTCCCTTGATAGACATCACCATCTGGCCAGCATTGATGTCCATCCTGAGGCCTGTATTGCAGAGTAGGCCTCCCGAGATCAGGTTCTTGGCGATAGCAGGAACGTGCTTCACGCCTTGAAGTGTCAGAGACTTGCCCGAAGTCAGCTTCAACACCACCGTCCCGATCCCGAGCACTTCAGCTTGTGCCTGGTTCGCCATCATAACCACTTCAGAAGTAGGTGTATAGGTGGTGAACCACTCCTTACTGGAGCATACATGGCAGGAGGCTCCAGTGTCTACCCACCAGTCAGAGTCAGTCCTTACTGCATCAACCTGTACAATCATAGCAACTACGTCAGTGATCATAGATACCTTACTAGGCTCTTCTTGCTCTGATTGCTTGGTCTTTTCTTTACACTCATTCTTAAAGTGGCCCTTCTTGCCACACTTGAAGCAAGGCATTTCTGACTTTGGCTTCTTTTTCTTGATAGAAGTTCCCTTGACTTTTAGATTGTCAGGGTTCTTCTTCTTGCTGTGGAAAGCCGCCTGCTTTCCCTTTGGTCCCTTGGTCTGAACCAGATTGGCGTTAGCCAATTGCTTGGACAGTGTGTCCACCTTCAGTTGAGCCCGCATCTGGTCCTCAACATAGATTTCCTGTAGGAGATCTTCAAGGGTGATCTCCAACTTTTTCCTATGCATGTTTGCATAGAACTTGCTCCACCCAGCGGGGAGCTTTGAGACAATCCCTCCAACAACAAACTTGTCGGGGAGGGGCATCGCCTCGTCTTCCAACTTCTGTCGCAGTTTCAGGAACTCCTTCACCTGCGGCAGCATAGACTTTTCGTCCTCAAAGAACCACTTGTGATATTTTTCAACCACAAATTTTACTGCGGTTCTTGTCTTCTTCGTAGAGTTTTTCTAGAGACTCCTATATGTCTCTAGCAATATTCTTCTTAGAATAGGATTCTGCAAGGGAATCCTCCATAGCATTCAGGATAAGGAGCCTGCAAATGCTATTTTCTCTCTCCACTTGGCCTGAAGTTTAGTAGCCGCAGATATTGCAGCAGCAGACCCAGTATCTGGAACAGTAGGTTCCTCTTCAAGCAGCACGTGATCAACGTCTCTGAGTTGAAGAGTGAGATAAACCTTCCTCTTCCAGACTTGATAATGCTTCCATCAAACTTTTCTAACTTACAGAAGTCAGTGTTGAGGAGTGAAGCATTAATGTTTTCCATCGTAGCAATAAAGCTTTGAGATTGTTAGAGCCGGGAACGCCGGGGCACAATTTTTCGATAGAAAACTGAGAAAATGAAACAGTTGTAAAGACAACGTTTCCAATGCAACTCCTTAAAGAAGGTTTTGCAACAGAGATCCAGAAGGATTCTGCAAATTACGAAATCTAAAAGATATCGTAATACATGAATAATCTAAAGAGATTTTCGTGATCGTAGCAAACTGGCAGTAGTGCCTTCTAAAAAGAAGATACTGACAGAACAGCTAAAGGCAACAGAAGGATGACAGGCGAGAGATGGAATTGCTGGGGTGAATTATCACCGTTGCTCAAAGCTTTATTCGCCCTTGCGAACAGCTTCCAGGAACCAGCAAGGTTGACGGAAAACCTTGGAACACTCCTGCTCTTCGGACTCCTCGGAAGACGGCGAACTCCTCTGGCAATGGTACTCTTCTCTCTCTGTTTGAAGTAACAGAACTCACGCGTACTAAAAAGTACTAGTGTTTATGTTAAACAACACGCTCACTACTCTGTTGTGTTAAAGAACACTTAGAGTTTTCTTTCTGGAATTCTGATTACTTCTCCCAACTGAGAGAGAGGAGAGAACCTGCATATATAGCCCACGGGGCGGTTGCCAAGCAGTTGCCTGCACTTCAGGGTAGTGGCAGAACCACTCCTGAACATGCAGCAACTGCTGCAACCGTTCCCACTCTAATATGCAGCCAGCCATACGCACATACGCACTCTACGCACACTGCGTACGCTGCGTACGCTGTGCACACTATGCACTCTACGTACGCTGCGTACGCTGCGCACACTGCGCGTACTGGGCTGCGTACTGAGCTGCGTAACTGGGCCAGCGTAACTGGGCTCGCGTAACGGGCCGCGCAACGTGGTCGCGCAACGAGCGCAACTTAAGCGCACTATGCGCCTAGCGACGATGCTGACGTGCTAAGTGCAAAGTGCGCCAACAAAATGCCACATTATGCCTCATGAGCCCTTGAGCCCGAGTTCGAGCCCGAGCCCGAGCCCGAGTCCGAGTCCGAGTCCGAGTCCGAGTCCGAGTCGCTAAGCCCCAACGGGGCTTAGCTCCTATGGAAATAAATTTCCCAAGAGCAAAAAGCTTACAGCTTATTAATTGTTGATTAAGCCTTTATACCATTAATAATTAATCCCACATGGCACACACCCATGTGCACTACATGTGCATCTTCATAAAGAGTAAAGACTCATATATATGGAGATACACATTCCTTTCTAGCCGATGTGGGACTAAAAATCAAAACAAAAGGCTATAAACCCAACAAAAGATTGATACAGATCCGATTTAAAGAGCTTTACAGGCATCTATCTCCATAAAGATTCTAGCCATGCCAGGCCTAGAGAGATCAGGAGTAGCCTTATCAATTTTCAAGTGTTCCAATAGCAGTGGTGATCGCAATCCTTCACATGGAAATGATGGGGAAGATTGGGTAAATTAATCCACATGGGCATTGGAGATGATTCACATGACGGCAAGAAATTCGGGTCCCATTTGAATATTCTCATCGGGGTTCGAGCAATGAAATAGGATTCCTTGGATCTATAGCGGAGATAGTCTGCCTCGTCCGAAGGCCTAATTAAAATATGCTTCTGATCTATAACACCAGCTTTTATTACTCCATTAAATTCAAACCCTGACAAAGCTTTGCGTATCACATTGATTGATGGCCTGCTATGTGAGAATTTACCAATAAGAGCAAATCAGAAGGGTGCCGCAAGGGATGAATCCTCCTCCTCTGAGAAAGAGATAGCAAGGGCGCCTTTAAACATTAAGATTTATTTTGGTTTTTTTTAGGGGCACCACCACTTTTACTAGGGGGCAGTCCAATTTTTTTTGAAAAAATTTACAAGTTTGCCATAGGTTTTTTTTACTAGGGGGACAGCCCAAAATTTACTATAAAACACAATGTTGTTTTATTTCTTCTCTCTTTCTTCCTCTATTACTTCTCTTCCTCCACTCTTCCTCCACTCTTTTTTTCTCCTTCTCATAAAACCCTAGAATTAACCTAACCTAGGTGAAATTGTCCCCCCACCTAAATTTGTTAAAGAATTAACCCTTCACTTCTCCCATTTATTTGTAAGTCGTCGAATTTATTTTTGTGTAATGTTTTAACCTAAATTTTATATAAAAGTTGAATTTTGTATTTAATGTAGAATGAAATAGAAAATGGAACAACCCGGACCATCAAATGCTGGAAACTCTCCTCCCACAACGTCCGAAGAACACTTTGATGCATCGGAAGGCCTCTTGGTAACTAAACTTTAAATTTTTTTCGGATAAAAAATCAAATTTTGACACAGAGGACTGCCACTTTTCTGGCAGTCCCTCTCTTAGATTTGGACTGCCACATATGTGGCAGTCCTTTAGATGTGAAGGACTGCCACATATGTGGCAGTCCTATATATGTGAGGGTGACAGTACCGGACATGGTGGTCGAAGCTCAAGTTGCAGGGCAACAAACAGGTAATTCTTTTTCACATTCAAACCAACAAACATGTTGCCCTTGAGATCTTAAATTTAGATTCTCTCTCTGTAATGTACAGATCATTGGAAGTGGAGTCATCCATCCAAAGGAGCAATCTAGTGATAGGTCCAGAGGGAAAGTGGAGCTGCAGCAACCTTGTGCTGATGACTGCAGTGTCTGGAGGTATGATGGCTTTTTCTCAATTGGAGGCCGAGGCTCCACCTGCCAAAAAAAAGGCCAACATTTAGGGAGAAGAAGACCGACGCAGAGAGAGAGAAATGAGAGATCGTTTCCCAGAGCCGAGGAAGGAAATGTTAGGAGGGAGGGGAGAAGACAGGTCTTACCAAAGAAGGGGTAACTATCAATCGAGGGAGAGATTTGATGGAGGAGGGGGCACAACGGGGAGTGATAGGTCCAGTGGAACGTATGTAGAGAGGAGCACACATTGGCCTGGTGGGTTTCAGGTAGATAAATGGAAGAGAAGAAGCCCTCCTGGGACTGTAATACTTGTTTGTCGACTATTTTGTAAGATTGACAATGAAATCATTCCTTTCGCCAATACATTCAGAGCTAAAGTGTTGTTGTGAACATGAATTTTTCTCTCGTAATGAATGGTGATGAAACATTTTTTCTTCCTACTCTTGGTTTTATGTCACACGCAAGGGATGAATGATTATACATGTTTTACATGTGTGCTAAAAACTACCAGAGGACTGCCACAACAAGGGCAGTCCTTCACATGTGTTGGATTGCCCTGGGTGTGGCAGTCCTAGCTAAAATGTTCTGTGATCTAGTCACAGAACATTTCATCTAGGACTGCCACACCCAGGGCAGTCCTTCACTGTTGGACTGTCCTGGTTGTGGCAGTCCAAACATGCTTATGTGCTGATTTTAAAAAAAAACTGATTTTGAAGAAAAAGAAAAGCAGCAGTTGGTATTGGATATTGAACTAGAAGTATGACTGAATGCTAAAACATGTTCATGGCTGGAATGGTCTGGTTATTGGATATATATATAACTGCCAATATGAACTGGACATAATCTACCATTACTAATGATCTGGGATGTAATATCTGCTTCCTATGCTGGGAGATATAGTTAATATTGATTGTGTGTTTAGTCTGACAAAGGATTATGTAATTCTCTAGCAGTCGTTCATATTATCATTGTTTGTTCTTGTCAACATTATTTATACCTTATAAACTCCTTCCTGGAGTATCCTGTCCCAATGGAAAAATCACTCGGTAGGGGAAGTGAGGAGAGGTCTGAGCATCCCGGAGGATGTTGACGTCTAGAATCTCAATCTTTCTGTTTAAGTCATAATTTTAACTAGAGGACTTATCTATCGCATGTAAACTAATCAGAAGGACTGTCACATCCAGGACAGTCCAACACATGTGAAGGACTGCCCTGGTTGTGGCAGTCCTAGATATAATGTTCTGTGATCAAGTCACAGAACAATTCATCTAGGACTGCCACACCCAGGGTAGTCCTTCACATGTGTTGGACTGCCCTGGGTGTGGCAGTCCTGGATGAATTGTTCCGTGACTTGATCACAGAACATTATATCTAGGACTGCCACAACCAGGGCAGTCCTTCACATGTGTTGGACTGCCCTGGTTGTGGCAGTCCTAGATGAAATGTTCTGTGACTCTAGGACTGCCAAACCATGGCAGTCCTTCACATGTGTTGGACTGTCCTGGTTGTGGCAGTCCTAGATGAAATGTTCTGTGACTAGATCACAGAACATTATATCTAGGACTGCCACAACCAGGGCAGTCCTTCACATGTGTTGGACTGCCCTGGTTGTGGCAGTCCTAGATGAATAGTCCTGTACAGAACATTTCAACACAAGTATCCAACACATATCCCATACAAGTATTTGTTTTACACAAGTATCCAACATATATCCAACAGAAGTATTTCAACACAAGTATCCAACACATAACCAACACAAGTATTTCAACACAAGTATCCAACAACATGTTCGACCCCAAAAATATCAACATCCAAAAATATCAACATCCAAAATAGCCAACATCAGACAATCAAACAACAAATTTGTAAAATATTCAACATCATACAATCAGACATCAGACAATCATACTACATATCATGGCGGGCCTTCGAACGAGACTCTCCATTACGCATGAATGAGAACTCAACCTCGTCGTCGATGCGCTCAAGCTCGTTGGCGACCAAGACACTAGTGTCGACCAAGACACTAGTGTCACTTTGGCAAACGCTCCAAAGTGTCTCGGCCAGTTCCTTCGTCTTTCTAGACTGTAAATGAAGTATAATTAAATTTAGTCTACAAACATGAAAATCTCAAACTAATTACTAATGCGGAACTGTTACCCGCATTCCTTCGCCTTTCTTCGACCTTGGCACGTCGGTTCGAAAATTCTAATCGGACGCTCAAGAGGACGTTCCGCGCGTTCCTTCCGCTTTGACGCGGTGGGGCGTATTCTTTTTGGTGCGTCCGGAGGACTGTTACCCCTATAGAACAATGGATTGTGCGACCATACAGGTAATAAATAATGCAAACTAAAATAGAACTGTTACCCCTATCCCCACCCCCAGACCACACACTAAAACTGAGTACAGTAGGACTGCCAGGTATGTGGCAGTCCTCTATTGAAAGAGGACTGCCAGACTCTGGCAGTCCTCTATTGAAAGAGGACTGCCAGGACTCTGGCAGTCCTGTTACATGTGGACTGCCACATGCTTGGCAGTCCTACTGTACTCAGGGCCGACAGACAAACGACTCGCTAGTTTGTCGTTTTCTAGGGTTAGGGTTTGAAAAAAATTGTGGGTTTGTCGTGTTCGAAAATGCCATTCATAAACCCTAAAGATATTATAAACCTAAATTATCAAAAGTTTTTAGACAATTAAAACTATTCTAGGGTTCGAATAAAATATAGAAAATTATAGAAGAAATTAGGGAAGAACGTACCTAGAATCCGATTTCTTCGACTTGCGTGTCATCTCGTCGTGGGAGTGTTCTTAAAAGAAATTTGGTAGAAGAATTATGATTAGAGTGGTGGAGGAGAATTTTCTAGGGTTTAGGAAGAGGGAGAGAGAGCTCTTCTTCTTTTTCTTTTGGAGGAGAGAGAGAGAGGAAATGATGAAATGGGAAGGAAATGTGAGTTTGGGGGGTTGGGCTGCCCCCTAGTAAAATCTCACCAAATGGGCTGCCCCTTAAGTAAGGGCTGCCCCCTAGTAAATGTGGAGGTGCCCCTAAAAAAACCTTTATTTTTTCTGCAAGTCGCGATGTTGTCTCTGGCTGGTCCGGCGACTACCGTGAATGACTTGGAAGCCATGTCCCTGGGTCAGGGACTGGAAGCCATGTCCTGGGTCAGGGACTGGATAATGGCCCAGCCAAAGGCCAAGTCGGAGTCTGGATAGGGAGTCGATCTAGGAGAAGCAGGCAACGGCGCTCTAAGGCAACCCAGATTTCATTCATATATGGGTAAAGTGCATTTAAACCCTCCTTAGATGTCACGAAATGCAAATAAGACTCGCTGATCCGAAAAAGACAGCTAGATACGAAAATG